>OMKK01087482.1:0-12303 GCA_900302305.1 Polymixia japonica
GTCATCAAGTATGTTCCATTCAAACATGGCTGTAATGAGTTACAGCAAGTGTTTATTGATGAAGGGGTCACAGTAGAGCACAGAATGTGCCCAAATAGGTTAAGATCTGTGGTTAGACATAGCATCTAATTCCTGTCTGTTTCTATTAAAAGCAATGCCACCTTGTGAAATACAAGTTCTTCTTTCAGTGGGGGTTTGATCTCCCTCTGTGATCTCTCTCTCTCTAGTCCACTTGATGCCCTGCGGAAAAGGAAGAAAGATGCATCCAGCGAGGCTAATCAAAACAGTAAGTAGGGAGGAGTGTATTTAAATTCAGTTGCTATAATGACAGTAGTGTACATCCTCAAAGTCACAGATTAAGAATCACAGAACTTTTCACTCTGAACCTAGTAAACTCTGATGTAATGTCCGTGAAAAGCTAGTAAATCCAGGGGAAAGATTCTGGCGGAGTTCCATCCCAGGCCAGCAGGGAGGAGGTTCAAGAGGCAGGGGACTTAAAGCTGAAATCCAGGACTATTTCTCATGACTGAATAGTTATTTTATCCAGCTGGACCGTGGAGTGAAGTTACACAATACCAAATGGCACTATTACCCTGGGCGGAGATGTTCTTCATAGACCGCTATTGAAAAATGTGTCCACGTTAAACGCAGGAAATTCTTGGCTGCGCACAGGAAGTGATGCGCTGCAGAAAGGCTAGATAAGGCACCAGGGACTAGCAGTAGTAGCTAGGCCGCTAGCTAACATCTTTCCTGTTCGACTATGGCCGATGTCAACTATCTCTTGGCACAATAATACTTTGTTGTTTGGTTTCTTAGAAATTTGCGCCGCATCCAAAGCGGTTCTGTTCCACATTATTTACATCACATTAATGACATCATATGCAACACATACATTGTCAGACATTATATACAATGAACACATAGTGCTACCCTTGCAAGGTGGAGGAACAACAGAGAAGGCATCTTTCTCGGTCTCGTCTTGGGTCCTGTTTAAGAAACGAGGTTGTACAATACACTTCTGTTCCTTTAACGACTGCAATATTTTTTCATTTAATTTCAATCTCAGAGCCAGCGCCCTTGTTGGACATGAAGACCAGAGCGGTGGATGAGATGATGGAGAGAATCCGAAAAGGGATTGTTCTGAGGCCCACCAACACCACACAGGTACACAGTCGGGTCACTTTGCTATACATGTGTTCCAGAGCAATGTACAATGAGTGCAACTGTAGAATAAGCCAGTAATAATAAAACAGAAATGAAATTAAAAGTAACTAAATAGAAACTCTCACAACAGCAATTTCTGACCTCCGTTCCTTAGGTTGGTTCACAGGAAGATGACAGCTCCTGGAAGGTGATTGCCTCTCATACCATTTCATCTCTCTGGTTGTTGTCATAAAACACAATTCCAGTTGCTCATTAGTAAAAACCTTTTATGTTCTCGCAGGACCAGAGGAATGATAAGAGAAAATCAGCTGTTCTGGAGTTGAAAGGAATGCTGGTAATAATTTTACCCGTAGCTTTGTTTTTAAAGTTCATGTTTATGGTATTTATGCTTTGTTGGGCAGCATACACTAGAAGAACAGGAAGATTTGTACTCTGTACACCTATAATGAAATATATTTCAACTCACAAAGTCACCTTTACAATCATTGATGTACTCTAGCACAAACCTACTTAAACTACTTTTAATGACCCGTATATTTGCAAAAGAAGGTTTACCCTAGGACTATGAACAAAAATATTTATACAATATATAAATATAATATACATCCACATTCCTTGAAACATTTGCTAATGTCTGTTATCACATTAAAGTCAGTCAACATACTTTTGTGAGAAATGACCCTTAGAGGTGTGTTAAGCTGTTGTTTTTTTGGTGGTGCGACTCTGGCATGTCCTCTGACCGTCCGACATCCCAGGACACCCTGAAACGCGAGGACCACCGGAGGGCAGCGTCAAGGAAGAGAATCAGCCAGAACGTCGGAGAGGCGGAGCTCCTGCTGGTGCTCCAGAGGAGGAGGCGGGCCATGGGAGACGCACAAGACCTGCCTTCCTCCACCAAAACACAGGGTATGGGCTTATCAGAATCATGTCAGTATTTAGAATATGCATAGTATGTGATGTCTCAGTTTGTTGGTCAATTACTTTTAAATATTTTTTTATTTCATATCCACTTGCATTTATTTCTTCTTTTTTTACTATTTTATTCACTTTTTTTTAAGTTCTTTGAAACTTTGAAAATACCAATCAAGTTTGATGTTATCTTTTACCGTGGAGAAAGATAATAATACACATGTAAAAAGTCTACCAATGGAATATTTTCAGGCCCATCTCTCAGATCTGTGTATAGTTTGTGTCTCTGCAAACTCCACAAGCATTCCTTCATAACTACCCAACTACTATTTTATTCTAACATTATGGTCAGCTCTCACAACCCCGGTCTGATACTTTTTCTTGTAATTCATATTTAACATAATGGCACTGTGATCCCTTGGCCAGACTCCCAGCCAGCTCACCTGTGTGTGCCAGTGCCAGGCGCTCTGCCCTGGGCGGGTGAGAGCGGGGGTGCCCCTGTGCTCCGCAGGCTGAAGCAGAACAGGGAGAAGAGGGACTCTCGCATCAGAGCATCAGCACTGGTCGTCCATCAAGAAGACTGAGATGATAAAGAAAAAAATGATAAACATCAGACACAGTGTAATCATACTCTAATGATGCCAGGTTTATTATTATTTCAGTGAACTACTGAATACAGTCTATGCTTTAATTTCAAAGGAAACAAATGTATATTTGCAAACATATTGAAAGATTTCATTTGTTAAGTGCTACAGTGTGCTTTTACAATACAACGTCCTGAAAGTATTAGTTGGCCTTGATCTCAATTAAAGAGAGAGATAGACAAATAAAGAGCTGGGTTGTACTAACCTCAGACAAATAGTATTAGCAATTAACAGTGTTTTGTATCATCCTTGGAGTACCAGGTGGTTTACCTTATCAGGACAATTCATAGAATGTAAGCTAAGTTTACACAGACGTAAACTAAATTGACCTTCAGATATTTCCCCAACAATTCTGCCACTTGTATTGTATATAAATGTCAAGAAATTTGACCCAAGTTTGATTTTGTAACTGCTCCAACTGACAAATATCTGTTCCATTCCTGACTAAATTAAACTCTGAAATGCTTGTTTGTAGTCTGACCTCAATCGTTTCAGGTGCATAGGTCTCAAATGATATAAGTAGTACACCTTCCTGCATTTCTACCACAGAAAACACATACTTAAACCCTCTTCTCTTCTTTGTCTTCCATGCTCTCTCCCTAGGTGTCTCTCTTTCATAGCTGAATCCACCCAGAAAATGGCGGCTGCCATTTAGGTACTAATACTCTCCTACGTTAAGAGAGCTCTGAGGTGTTGTCGAGATAAGAACCCTCGGGTGATCCCAGCACTTTCTCCTGGAAATGCAGCTCGCCTTTTGTATTCACACCTCTGCGCACACACACACATATGCGTGCATGCATGCATGCACAAGCGCGCACACAGACACACACGTATCTAGCTCCCTTTGTTAAAAGCATTTGAAGAGGGGATGGAATTACTCTCACTTCTGCCTGCCACCATTTTAGTGTCTTCACACTGTTTCACATTACATATTTACTTTATTTAGCTCTTTTACTAGAGGGTCTGCCTTCTCACTTTATGACATAAATGTTTCATTGTTTTCCTCCAGAATCTCAAAGGTGTTAGCTTTTGAAATAATGTAGGCTACCCACTCTGAGTTAGTGACTCTATGTGCACACACACCATGTATGTATGTGTGTGTGTGTCTGTGTGTATGAGAGAGAGACAGAGAGATAGAGAGAGAGAGAGCAGAAGAAAGAGAAAGAGAGAATTACAGAGAAATAGAGAGAAAGACAGAGAGAGACAGCGAGAAAGAGAGAGAGAGACAGAGAGAGTAGAGGTTCTAAAACTGATACTCTGTGGTGGAAGATCTCTGTGGTGGAGAATGAGGATGTCACTGTAGAAGCAGTGTACGCATCAGTCTAGATCCTTTTTTTAAAGTAAGATTACTGCAACACACACAGACGCACATTACTGCATTCACAGTGCTCCATTGCTACGGCATCAGATTGGCAATGCAGTTCATGTACAATACTTGCTTGTCTCAAATGCACATGTATATTTCGGAAATCAGTGCAATGTTGTCTTGTGTCTGCATCAAATAGAGCAGTGGTGGGCAATCATGTGCCACGGAGGGCCAGGGGTATGCAGGTTTTCATTCCAACCAAACACCACACCGGGTGATTTCACTATTTAGATCCCCCTTCTCTTGTTAAAAGCTTTGGTTGGAATGAAAACCTGCAAACTCTTGGCCCTCCACACTACATGTCTGCCCACCACTGAAACAAAGTGAATGAATTTCATCAACAGAATGCTGCAATTCTGTCCTCCAAACGGGAGCGGCGCTGTAGCCATAACCAGGAATGCCTTGCTGTGCTTTCCTCAGCGTCTGAAGGAGAGGCAGTGGGAGGAACTTTGACAATTACCACCTAGCGGCTAATAGTCGTTTTTGTAACAGTTTTATATTTATGTGTGTTGTTTCACGTTCAAAGAGATGTGGTTTATTTATTTACTGAGTTGGTTGTCGCTGGTGATCCAAATATCCTTCGTCACTCTAGCAATCGGTGAGTGTTTTGAGAGTGCCTGGAGGTGCTAACGCTAGCAGAGCCAAAGATAGCGATGATGTTGCGTTCCAGTCATGTCAGAAAGTCGGAAATTCCGGCAACTTACGTGGATTAATGCAGTGAAACGGTTATTCAAATCGGAATTCCAAGTACGAAACTCCGTCAAGGTTTCTCAACCCCGACTTTACCGAGATACATCTTTCTTACGTCCCATCAACACGGCGGCATATACTGGCATTATTTTAAACGTGTTTATACATTTTAGAATATATTTAATTTAAATATTCAGTCTTGAATAACTACATTCTTTAAGACACCTACGCGGTAATTGGTTAAACACAAATATGAATTGTTAAGTAACCAGCCAATGAAACGGCTTCTTGTGGGCATGAAGCTGGACCACTGGAACAGGTTGTATTTTCCACCTGGGAAGTCCGGACTTTCCCACATGACTGGAACGCAGCGTGAATATATTTCTCTATTAACCTCCTGTCTTATCGGTAATAACACGCGGCTTTCGTGCTGACGGATGCACCGGCGTGTACTTTGGCCACGTAGTTAATATTGATAAGCAGTGATTGATATGCACTTAACGAGCATCTAGCAGTGATCTTTAACTGCAGCGTTAGCTTGCAAGCTAAGGAGAGCTAACGACCAGTCAGTAACCAGCAGGAGCGTTTAGCTAGATGTCAGGTTTATCTATCAGCTGTGCAGCTCAGGTACAGGGACATTTCGTTTTCTCGCGATAACATAACATTCCAAGTCACGTTAGCGCGCGATAGACCGTCCACGTCGACGTCACGGCACTCACCTGGCCACGTGAGTCCACCTGGGCGCACAGGTGTGACAGCTGTCCGCTCGTTTTACCGCCGGTGGGTCCGGTTTACAGTGTCTGCAGGTTGAGTTGCACAAAAAAAAAATCTATATATATGTTTTTTTGGTCCTGTTATATGTAGTTGTATACCCATTTTACAAATGTTACATTTCCACATTTAACAGCATTTAATATTTATTGGGAAGAATGATCCGCAGCTATAGATGACGCAGCATGTTTGACTGTCATTGCCCAGTCACTATCAGCATACAACACCATATTGAAAATCAACCATAACGAAACTTACAGAAATGAAGAAATTAAGGTCTGAAAAAAAAGCAGATTTTGCGGTGGAAACTGTGCAGGAACCCTGTTTCTCTCCTATGAAACACTATTTGGTGTCAACATTTATAACAAAAACATGTATAACTGGTTTCGGGGTTATTCCTTAATCATCTGCCACTCAAATTGAAAAGATTGTATTCTGTTCAGATATGTGCAACTTAGAGGAAACATTAAATTTGCCTTATTATTTTTATTTTTTTTCCGCTCCACTTTAAACAAAATAAACTTTTATTATACAGTGCAACGTGGAACCAATTATTACAATTTTCTTCAGTGTGGTAAGCTATCTAATACTGAAAAGGGGATCTAAATGAATGGAAACTGTCTGTATCTACATGGTGCCTGTCATTATGTGTTAGAGAGTCTTAGCACCAGCAGTGAAGCTCAGGGTTCAAAAGTGCAAGGCAGCCTGCCTCTCTCTTTCCTTCTTTCCTTCTCTCTCGTCTTCTTTCTCTTTCTCTGTATTTCTTTCTTTCCACTTTGTTGTTGTTTGAGTGATGAAGCACAGAGTCTCCCATGAGCGCTGTGAGCTGTCACCCTCTTCTGCCCTGCCCCTGACGTACATTTTTTGACTAGTTGACCATTGCCCGAAGTAACCTTGGACACATTTGGTCCAAAAATTCCTCTTTCCACATTTATTTTCCAGAGGGCTTGGTAACCGTGTGTCAATCTCTGTCACATGTTGATCTGTGTGTGTGTGTGTGTGTGTTTCCTTATATTATGTTATATTTATTTAATCGATTGAACTGGTATTGTTGGTTGGTGGTGCTTTATATCAGCTATGGACATCATGATAACCATGGTAGTAATCGGGGTATTTATTCTAATGTCCATGTCAAAATGATATTAACATAAAACAGCCATAAAATAATACTTGGTTACCTGCTAAAGTGACAAGTAAGTTAGCTAAATTTACCAGCTACAGTAAAAAAATAAAAAAATCGGTATTTGGCTTGTGTCTTATTTTATTTTCCATCCTTCATGATAGTTTTTCTTTGTTTTATTGTTGTTTCTACTGTTTGGATGTTCATCAGTTTGTTTTTCTCTTTTCCTAGCTGCTGGCCTCTATTACTTGGCAGAACTAATAGAAGAATACACAGTCGCCACCAGTCGAATAATCAAGTACATGATACTGGTGAGTTCCACAATATAAATCTTACGCACTTTACTCATTCACTTCCTTTTGGAAAAGTAGAAGTTATTCAACTCTGTGGTAACAGCCCAATCTATGGTGCTAAGCTGTCACAAGACCTGAAACATTTGGATAAGCCATTCATCAAAAATGTAATGTTAGAACATGGACACTGATAGATTAGGGTCAGCGGATGTGCGTATGACATAGGATAGAAGTCAGCAGAAATCAGAGAAGTGTCCACGTCCGTGGCCTGTATTCTTGACAGCCGAGTATGAGATTAACAATACTAAAAATACTTTGATAAATACAATATTATTCAATTATCTAGTTGTGTTTTAATGGTGTGTTTAATTTTTGTGTGTGTGTGTCCAGTTTTCGACAGGTGTACTGGCTGGTCTGTATCTTTTTGAAGGGTTCCCTGTGTTGATGGTGGGAGTTGGACTCTTCACCAACCTAGTGTACTTTGGCCTCCTACAGACCTTCCCTTACATACTGCTGAGCTCGCCGAACTTCATACTGTCCTGTGGTAAGTGTAAGCAGAATTAGCATTAACACGTAGCATTGTTGTTTCTGGTGAAGACTCATAACGGCAGTTTTACATGAAACTACATTTTTATTGGATGTTGAACTGCTTTTTTTTTTCTTTTATCTCAACGTAACACAACCTTATAACCTTGATTAAGGCAGCTTTGCTAAAACACACTGGGTAGTTGTAATGATTTTTTCAACTTTGGCGCATAAAAGTGCCTCTGCTTTCTTTTCTGTAAATGAGACAAAACAAATTTGGGAAAAAATTTCCTAATTTCCCCCCCCCAAAAAAAAAAAAAAAAGGTTAAGGCGAGGACTATCTGATCCACTTTGAACTCATAAAACCTTTCATTTTCGTGGGAAACACAGTCAGTACAAGTTGTGTGCAGATAAGATGCACGTGTCATGTCTGTCTTTCTTAATCTTCTCCTCCTCTATTTTGTTCTTCCTCGCTCTCTCTTAGTATTGGTGGTGGTGAACCACTATATGGCCTTCCAGTACTTTGCAGAAGAATATTACCCCTTCTCTGAGGTAAGCCCCATCTCACATCTACAGTATTGTATCGGGCCCAAGAGTATCAAGAATTAGAGCCAGAAGCGGTTCTAGTTGTATTTAAGCACTTTTTATTAAATGGGAAGAATTTTGCATCTCGGTCAGTCTCATACCAGAACCATACAGCTCTCCCCTGTCTAAGCATCGTCCCTCTGTCCCTGAAGGTGCTGGCGTACTTCACCATCTGCCTGTGGGTCATCCCCTTCTCCTTTTTTGTGTCACTTTCTGCGGGGGAAAATGTTCTTCCATCCACCATGCAGCAAGGAGGTGAGCTTTTACAGATGTTCAACTTACAGGTGTGCGGTGCATGCCAGCGGTTTAGCGCACTGTGTTTATTTAGTGAAGTGCAAGCTAGCTTAGCCTAATCCCAAATGTGTCGGCGTATTCACAGTAGCGTACTAAATCCTGGACACGGGGAGGTGGACTGGCTCCCAGTCTTGTTGTTGTATAAAGACTTCAGCAGGAAGTTGCGCAGTATGATCATGGGCATTTCATTGGGTTGTTTTCCTTGTGAAATCCAAAGCACCACTATATTAAGGTTAAGATATGTTTATACGTGACTAATCGTCTTTATTCATCTATTTTAGATGACGTGGTATCAAACTACTTCACTAAGGGTAAGAGGGGGAAGAGGTCTGGAATCCTCCTTATCTTCTCATTCCTCAAGGAGGCAGTGCTGCCCAGCCGACAGAAAATGTACTGACGAGGAAGGGGAGCTGGACTTGGGGTGCAGAGTGGGGGGACGGGGGGCTACACAGAACAACATGGGTAGTAGAACAGACTGTGGCATTGGATCCTGGGCGGAACTGAAACTAAGTGGCTGAGGGGGACGGAGAGCACATCAAGGGGACGGACCAGTGAACAGCGCTTCCTGCTATTAGACGAGCTGACGAGTTTACACGGGACGTTTGTCTGTCTCTGTCTGTATTGACTGCCAAAAACATCTACAAGAGACCTTTCTGGGCTCTTGTCTGTAGCGCAATGCCTTCTTCTCGCCAGCGTTGGACTCTGCTTTGGTATGAACATGTCTTTGCGTTTCCTCAGATGGTGACTGGACAGAGTGGAGGGGTCTAAATGTGACAGTGTTGAAGTACTTTCAGGCTAAATCCTAATGTCCAGACAATGGGTTTTGGCAGAAACTAAATTTAACACTAGATTCCACACAAATGCTGGTAAATTGTTGCTGCAGTTGCCCCTTTGGCAGGTTACTATCCAGGCTGTTTTGTAGTCCCAAAACCAATTTGGGTGGTGAAATTTCGGAAGTGGTTGCTAAATTTTAAAGTCCACCAGCCAGTGTGACCGCTTGATGGAAAAAACTTAGTCTCCTGCCCTGGACTTAAGGTGAAATACTTCTGTGGAGGCTTGGCAGGGTATATTGTTGGATTAGGAGTAAATTGTCCATTGATTTGGGTGCATCAGGTTGCCACAGTTTCATTGACATATTCACCTGATCAGTCTGTTGTCAAGACATTGGGATTTGGATGGAGATACCACTGTCATCTGGACAGGATTGGCCAGGTGTGACGTGGACAACATGGTTTAAACTCCATACGTACTATTGCCTCTAATCTATGAATGGGCTTAATAATGGCACTTGGGAGAGAATAAGTTTCTAAATCGTACACGCCCTAAAATTGAAATGGGTAACTTGCTGTCTAGTCACAAAACTGACAGTGTTTTTATGTGTTCCTAAAGGGTGTATGTTGTAGAGGTGGTTCTCGGTCTGATTCTATATGTTCATTAATCGCGCCATACCTGCTCACTCTTTCCTGGACTGTTTTTAACAAGTCTCAATAATAAAGAAGTGATTTTTGTACGTCGTTTGCTGAATAAACCTTACTTCAAAGACACCCAACAAAGAATGGAAATGTGTAATGAAGATCGAACCCGTGCAATGACCATTGTAAGGTTGTGGGTGTTGGACATGAAATCTGCTAAAGTGATTTTGACGAACGAACTATTAAAGCGGCATTTACATGGTGTCTGAAATCATTTTTACGGGTTGGTGAGTGGAATTCTTTGTGGGCTAGTTTGCACATAACTGTATAATACAATAAAAAAAAACTTTCAGTGAAGTAGTTTGAGACTCAAATGGCTATTTTTGGATGGGTAGGTGTCTGAGGAAAATGAACACAAACCACCAAGTTAGAGCTACGATTGATTGTGCAACATAGGGAATGCCCTCATGCTGTCCAGCTCCTGTAATGATCAAGAACGTAAGTGCGTGTATCCCATGGTACGCCTAGCTAACGTGGCAGTATTTAATCTACAGATAAATCTGAAAGTGCAGCAGGGCTGAGGATTCACCCGCTTTCACCCCGACTGGCGTTAACGGAAAAAAAGACAAAAACCGAAAACACACACACACACACACGTACACACCTATAGTCGACAAGCCGCAGATCGCAGGTACACGATCGCAGCCTGTGCTGTTGACAAGCTCACACCTGGATACTGAGTCACTTCCCTGAGGGGGTGGGGGATCAGTGGAAGTGCAGGGCTACATCAGTGACAGGTGACCCAGTTCACTAAGGCTTTCTCACCTTTGCATCACCCCTCTGTTTACTCCTTCTATAAGGTCACTAAAAAGTGTCTGGAGTCTTATTTCTTGAAGTTGAAGTTGTGCCGTTGCTCAACAGTTGGCTCAACAGTCTATCCTCATGCTATTACAAGTTTAAGTTACAAGTTTATTAGTTCTTAATTTTTAACTATCTAGTAATTTCAGATCTGCATAAAGCTCCTACACTATACAGATTTAGGTGGGTTTGATAAGGCACTAGTGGTCAGTAATCAGTCTTCCTCAGTAGTGTCCAGGTTCCAGGACCTCGGCCAAATGCATGGCTACCTCTGTCCAAGGAGAGGTGCTCCGCCCCTTTGGGCATCCGAGGCGTGGCAGCTCCAGGATGTTCTTAGGGTGGAAGTGACTGGAGGAAGCGAGCCTGGAAGGGAAGGCTTTGGGAAACAGCCCCTTCTGGAGGACATCCAGCGGCAGGTCAGGGGTGGGATGAGGACAGATGTCCCACTTGGTGGTGTACTGAGGCTGCCCGTTGGTGCCCCTGGACAAGGTTACGCTGCCTCTCAGGTCCGGCTCTGGGGGGGGATTGTCCGGCTGGCTGCCCATGCGGACCGTCTGGCGCCTGGAAACAGAGGCTGGAGGTGGCCTGGTGGGGTTGGTGGAGATGTTCCAGACCTCCTGAGGGCCTCCTGGCTGGGGCTTACGTGAACCCTTGGCCTGCTTGGGCTTGGGGCTCTTCTGCTCTGATGAGAGACACTGGGTGTGGTACTGGCTCAACAGGACTCTGGGGGAGAATTCCTGCAGGAGGGTCAGGCCTTTCTTATTAGACCACTCTGCAATTTTCTCCTTTATCAGAGTCTGTCTCACCATCTGAAATCACACGTGGACAGAGTTGGAACAGATAGACCTTTGACATGATGAGGAATGTTTCTATGTTGTTATTTATTTGTTGTTAGTTAGAAAAGTGATGCAAATGTCTGATGGAATGGAATGACTGATACTAATGTTTTCACTGATAGGAACTTGGTGTCTTATTGGTGTCCTACGAAGTTTTAGATTCTGTTATTGCTAAACAATGGACAGAATATTAATTACATAACAAGGTGTCCATTTTATGTGTTATTAAACATGGGGTTGGCCCATTTTGTAAGCAGTCAGTAATCAGATTGATCGCCATGACAACGTGAGGACAACATGGATATACCTTTTCTTCATGGTCATTCAGTTTAGCCATCTCCATAAGATCCTGGTAGAGATTATGGACTAACTTCCTGTTTTCCAGCTCTTTCCTCTTGTTGGCCTGCCACATACAGTCTTTCAGATACCTACAGTCACACACACAATTAAAAATAAATTAGATTAGATTAAGCTTGAATGATTCCCAGGGGGAAAATTGGCAGCAAAGAATACGATATAGCTAGTAATACTATAATATTTTTTATCTATTCTTTAGTATAAATATACATATTTGTGTAAACAAATATATCAACATATTATAGATAATACAAGAAAAAATGATACAATAAACAGAACATATGATGTGCTTTTAGAAAGAAAAATATTAGCATTACAGACAACATCACAGTCCCACCCAGAAACACACACACACACACGCACATATACCTAACCAGAAACACACACACACGCACATATACCCACCCAGAAACACACACACACGCACATATACCCACCCAGAAACACACACATGCACACACCCACTCGTAGCCACGCGT
>OMKK01087531.1:0-10708 GCA_900302305.1 Polymixia japonica
CTCTTTTCGCTCCGCTTCCTGCTTCGTCCTCGGGTGAAGCCGGTGCGCCTGGGCACCTTGGCAGCCCCGACAGTAGCTCTCTTTGCCGTTCCTGGGAGGGTGGCACGGTCGGCGTAGCAGTTGAGGAGGCCTGTATATGAGCAGCATGGCTTAGGGGTGCCCTGACTGTCCCGACTGAAGAGATGAGAGCCCTCGTTTGGCTCGTCTGGCTCGACTTCTCTCTAAGGCTAGGCACACACTAGAGGATATTTCAAATCCTAACCGATATTGAAACGGCGGTTGACCCCACACATAACGCCGGATTTCGCCGATTTTTTTTGTCTTTAGTCGTGAGAACACACACACTAGACGTTTTTGCCAAAACGGAGCACCACGCACTTTAAGATTACACTCATGATCAACCGTGATCACAACAATTCCTGACTCTCACAACCTGGAATCTCGCAGATATTCACCTGATCAAACGTGACTTCAGCTCAAAACATCGAACGGTCAGACACAACAACAACTTGCTTCGCTTGTTGTGTGTGCAAAACATTAAATAAGCTTTCTTATTGTTGCCATAATTGCACAAGCTTGTCCTCCATTTCTACTGTCCATCTTACTCGGGGAAACACTCCGCTTTGCATTCGCCGCCGTGGTTGTTGTGCGTTGCGCAACTTTGTCAGCTCGGCTCTCATTGGCTAGCTGTAGAACTCTTGAATATTCAACGTGTTTGATATTATCGGGGCGGCCCTGACTGGCTTGCGAGCAGATCGGGAGGCTTCCGATGGAACACATGTACACACCTCGGACTACAGGGTAATCTCGACTACAGGCTCTAAATCGGCAACGATTATCCTATAGTGTGTGCCTAGCCTAACACTAGCCTAGCCTAACACTAGCCTAGCCTAACACTGCTCAGAGTCTCCAGTGCTTTTTCCATGGAGAGCTCCTTTCACCAGAGGGGTTATAACAACTGTTAATGTAATAAACATTTGTAGCTGATAAAGTGCAAAAATCCTATTAACGTAATAAATTCCCCATTAATGTAATAAAAGTTACCTCCCACTAATGTCACTTTTGTCCTGTTAACTACATTATTACATTAATGGGTTTTATTAGGTTGACATTTTCAGTTTTCAAAAATGTAATAATTGGACTGCTAACGTAATAATAGTCAAAATTCAATACACAACTGCCACCAATTCATAAATGTGGTCATTAATAACGGTGCTACATCTAAAGAAGGGATGAATATGTATGGAAGAGGTCTGGTAATGATTAAAAATGTCTAATATAGCCAACCAGAGTGCTTTACTATTATACTCAAGTATGTTTAACAGGCTATATGAAAAGTACACGCAAACACCAAATATGTATTGTCTCATCTGCCGTATTCTTTAACGCATTGAAAATAACAAGTATAATGAATGCAAACCAGCTTGTTGTCAAAGAAATGCCAAATAGGAAAGGTGTGTGTGTGTGTGTGTGTGTGTTCAATAATATAACCATTTGCCATAGGCCAAAAATAAACTGGGGCTCTGACAAGCCATAAAAGTATTAATCCACAATAGGTAATTATTATTATAATCATAATCATTTTACAGTACTCGATAGTTAAATTAAACTAAATCTAAGTCGGTGAATGAAGTAATTAATCAGAATATCCCAGTATCTAACATTCAGCAGGGCCAGACATCAAGGGTTTCCATCACAACCTTCCCCATCCCTGTCTACCTGACTGAACCGCTCTGTATGAGGATAACCTTTATTTCTGCTAGTCGATCGCCCAACTGTAAGGTCAACTTGTCCATCTTATTTAATTTTACTTGTGTTTGTATGTCTGTTTCATTTTAGGGGAGGTTTTGTGGAAAAAGAAAAAAAAAATGCCAGCGCCCTACAAATAGTACAAATAAATAATAAATAATAAAATTGGTTTGATGGTAGAATGAGAGAACAGTTTTATGACAGCCCTGCTAAAACAAAGGACAAGGCCTTTTCTCTAGGCTCACCATTTTTTACCCTTGTGCAATAACCATATAGGGAGCTATGATTATTAATCATGGATGCCCCAACGTCCTCAGTGGCACTGACTTCACACATAATGAAGACCTTCGAAAGGCTGGCCCTGCAGTGCCTGAGTTTTATTGCGCTAACAGCTACAAATGTTATTGCGTTATGGTTTATTACATTAGTGGGAAGTTATTACATTAAAAGTTGTAACAGGGGTCGAAGTGGGGTTTTTTTTTTTTTTGTTTAAATAAAAAAAATACAGTCCTGTCTGTTCTGTAATGGACAAACTTTTAGGTATTCTGAGAATAATCCATTACATAGATAAAAGCTGATTATATGTGTGCATGGCACACAGTGTAGAAACGTTTAAAAATCATCACTGCTAACCAAACTTGAGGGAATCATTTTAGGCCCTCAATAACCTAAATAACAAGTCGTCATTTATCCATTTCAATTTGTTAAAGCCCTGGCACTATCATTCAGTTTTTGTTTTTTTCATGTACCCAGCTCCATTGAAGTGATTTAGGTATCATACATAAGAATGCCCATCTTGTAGATTCTAGCTGCAGTGGGAACCTTCATCAAATTAGAATTGAAGTGATTATCCGGGGCAGAGCAAAAAGGGCAAAATCGATAGTCCTTTGTTAGAGGCTAAAATGAAGAATGGCCATGCAGCAGGTCCTCTCTCTATCGCTCTCCTTCTCCCTCTCTCTGGCAAACATATTCAAACAGTCACACACACACAAACATTGCGCAGCGACGCGCAAACATACACACAAACAAACGCACACATTACACACGCGCGCGCGCGCACACACACATTTCCGACACTTTGGATCCTTCATTTCACCCCAACATCTTGACAGTATCAGCGCTCGTCTGGCCAGGCACAGTGTTAGGCCTTCTGTCTGAGGTTTTCCCTCTCTCTTGAAAAAAAAAGAAAGAAAAAAAAAGGCAAAACCCTCAAAGGAGAAGCGCTTCTTTAGATAATTGCAATTAGTAGTTTTGGCTGGACGTTGCAGCGTTGGCCCCGGTCCAGCTCTCCGTGTTGGATAGGAGGGAGGAGGAGGGAGGAGGAGTGGGAAGGCTGGGCATGGCGCCAGCCTCCAGAAGGCCCTCTGCT
The DNA here is from genome assembly GCA_900302305.1 of Polymixia japonica. NCBI lineage: Eukaryota > Metazoa > Chordata > Actinopteri > Polymixiiformes > Polymixiidae > Polymixia > Polymixia japonica. Next base: position 3,119 of record OMKK01087531.1, read on the forward strand.
CCTCCACCCCACACAGCCCTTATGCAGCATTGGAAGGGCCAGCAGGCCCAAGCACAAGCACAGGGCCGATGATAGGGAACTAGGTGTAGGCTTATTAAAGGGGCTTGCTACTAGTCAATAATGATACTGTAATGGGAAAATTAACTTTGGTTTAGTCGTACCTCTGGGAAGCTGACACTACATGCAGTCATGACACATCTAAACACATAAATATATTAAGTTATGACCTCTGCATACACACACACACACGCAAACACAAGCTATGTTCAGACTAGAGCTAAATACGGTTGTGTCTCCTTGTTTTAGTGCTTAATACGGCCGCGTTCACACCCAGTATGGTTACGAATGAGAGCGACAACTAGTAGTCCTGGTCGAAGCAGGTAGCGACAACCGAAGTTGACTCTTGTTCCTGTGCAAACGAGCTTGGCTGTGCGCGTATGAAAGGAGCTGACAACTGGTAGCTGAAGCACGGTGATTAACTGCGCGACGCTTGCCAAACGTTCTGTTCCCCTTCAGAACAATGGCGGTGCAGGATCGCGGGTCAACACGGTCAGAATAAGAAACTAAATTATTACGGACGGACGACAGCGTTCAGGTTGAACTCGAATGACCGCCTCCGTTGTTTGTTTACACTGGAGATCCGGTGTTTACGCCCGCGTGATATTTTGAAGTGCGAGATTTACGCTCAGAGATAAAATCACGCCATTACAAACTCACGGACAGCGCTGTAAATACAGGAGCGAGTCCCGTTACTCCTCCATCCAGGAAAGCGCCCTCGGCCTTAAAAATACGCCTGTCTGTACGCACACAGAACATGAGCGACTCCAGCTGATAACTACGGTCGTCAAGCCCAAAGATGCTAATGTCAACATAGCAACAGATGCACACAACACTGTATATACTATATCTCTATGTCTTTTTCTGTCTCTCTCTCTCTCTCTCTCTCTCTCACACACACACACACTTTCTCCCGCAAACACACAAATATACACACCCTCGCATAAAGCAGTGCAATCCATCAATGTGCTCATAGCTGTCACTAGTAAAGGGAGACAAGGCTCTAAGCAACAGTCCTCTAACGCAAATTTGATTTACCCCAATTTGCTTCAAACAGTGACATGTGAGAAGTGGAAGTGAACTAATACAGTCTGGCACCTCTCCCTGCCAACAGGCATGTGTCTATTTAGCTCAGATTCAAAGCCGTGGCTGGTTTTTTGGCATCTTATTTACTTAAGGATGGCATTGGATTATGTGGATTTTGAAGTTATGAGAATTAACTGTGAAATACAGTGATACAATAGAGATAGATATGATGACTGCAGAGGTGCCTCAGGTGGCGCGTGCGTAAGTGTCGCATTGTATATGTCCGCGTGTGTGTGTGCGTACGTGCGTGAAAGAGTACCATTTCTGCGCTGACGAGCACGTCTCATACTTCCATGGTTTTTTTGGTTCGGCGAGGAGTTTCAGGTGATACACAAATACCAAACCACGCGTACTCTACTCTGACCCGACTCGCCATGTCATGTCTTTAGATTCAAAAACAAATAAAGCAAATTAAAGGAATTCTTGACGACGCAGCTACATGTCAGAGCTAACCTGTGAAGTGAACTGGGATACCTGATATGTATCCCAGACAGCAGTGAGGTTGGAGACCTGTCGCCACGAGACAGTACCTCTGGATAGAGACAGACATAAATGAAGCAAAGTGTTGTTCCGTAGATACAGACCATCTGGCATCTTAATTATACAATGAAGCTCCTTTTTGCACCAATAAGCCCTATAATGATTTAGGCAGGCTGGGACTAAACCCCAGGCTCTCTGGGGATGTCAACCTAATGAGTTAGACTTCCTAGATTCATATGATCAGGTCAGGTCGGCCATTTTGGATCTGATGGAAGTAGCCATTGTACCCAACTGCCGTTCCGCCCTTGAAGACCTGTCTCCAATATATGCTGTGTCATTCTGTTTTTTTCCACACATTCCTGGACACTCGTGCTCTCTACAATAAAGCCGGTAGTAGTAATCCCCAGGTGTGTAACACGGAGCACCCTTTTCCTATAGTTGTTTCAGCTCTTTGAACGGCGGAAGGCAAAAAAGACCAATCCCATTCGCCGTTTGCTTCCGACACCTCTATCCCCCCCACTAGATTGTCCGGTGGGAAAATCATATTGCTGACTACGTGATCTGAATTATTCAGATATCACATATTTTCTGAAATGAAAGCAGAACAAGGGCTGGTACTATGCCGGTGGTTGGAGGGCTAGAGGAGCGGAGGAGTGGAGTCACCCTATACCGGGGAATAACAAATACCAATCTAACAGTTGAGCAGGCCCTCGCCCTCTGTACATATTTTGCCCCCCTGACATCGCCTTTCCAAACCAAGCATTAAATCCCCACTCCTGCACTGATAGCGGTATACATGAGCTAGAGCGGAGGCTGCAGCCATCCCCCGGAACCACTATCTGTACATGTTAGAAGAGACCAGCCAGTGTAGAAGTGGGGAAACTGTGTTAGCGCTCATTGGCTTCCTGGTAAAAAGTACCAGAGCTGCGCTGATAGGAAAATAACAGCTGTTTGTTCTTTACGGTGACTGAGAACGCCCTGGATTCAATTTATATCAATGTCCGTGTTATATTAATCCTTTTGTGTCGGCAGGTTCAGGCTAAATTTAAAATATTACAATAAACCGCAAGAACGTGATGAAGCAACTTTTCATGGGTACAAAGTGCAAGGTTTTATATGAATCCGCTCTCCTCCTGCAGGTGGCCAACCTGGCCTGCTCCATCTCCAACAACGAGGAGGGCGTCAAGTTGGTCCGAATGGCCGCCACCCAAATTGACAGCCTGTGCCCACAGGTAAGGACCTTCTTATATGCAAAGCACTCTTTGTTAAATGATTTAAAATGATATGAAATCTCAGGTGGTTAAAGACTCGAGAGAAGAAATGAGAGGGAGGGAGTGAGAAACTCGGAGGGCTCAGCTTTAATGTACGAACGGCTGAATCTGTTGACGGTTTTAAATGTCGGTTAAAAACCTCACGTGTACAGCCCTGCTTCTCCATCATTAGATGTGTCATTTTATATAGTGTCGTCCTGCTTTTATATCGTTTTGTGTGTTTAATGTATTGCATGTGTCAGTATCATTTGATTTTATTCTCTGGCACTTTGTAAAACTCATGTTTTTTGAAAAGCGCTACATAAACGAAGTTTGCTGTTGCTTGTTGTGATGGAGCCGTTTTGTCCAAGGTTGAGGGTTGAGGTACGTTCACAGGGGGCCCAGCGCACTAATGGATAAGAAGAGTGCAGTGGTTAGAGGGTTAGATGTAACATTTAAGATGTGCCCTGGTGTGCAGGCCCCGCTGAGCACGCCCACCCAAACACACTCTTTGATACCTGACCTCTGGCGAGTCATGGCTGGAGCCTTAGAAAATTTTAGGAGCATTCGCTAGTTCGTTCCCTGCGCTGTATCTTGGCACCGCTCAACACCAAAGAGACAGCTTAGACAGAAGCACTAAATAAATAAATAAGAGGCACAGTCTTTCTGACAGGGTCGAATGAGGAGGTAGAACAAACAAGGGCCCGCAATGAAACGGGAGCTCGAACAAAGGAAAGATGGTCCGGTAGACTGCCCATCTGTTTCGGGTAGAGTCGTATCCGCATATTTGCACTTCTGTCACCTACATCGAAAACAATTAAGATAAAACTTAATACTAAGACCAAGGACAGGGAGGGATATCATGCCACTCTGGGATGAGTCACACATACCAGCTGTCATAGTTTCTCAGGAAAAATTCATATAAGCTGGATGTTGTCCATGTACTAGAGGCGTGTTGACACTTTATATGCCCGAGTTTAAAAGAGCACTATTTTACTCATCATACAAATATAGCAAAAAAGGCAATGGTAATCTTCTTGGCTCGAAGTCAAATGTTCAGTCTTGTAAAGATCAGGCGTACCCCAGCTCAAAGCCAAGATACCGAGCTGTTTTGGAAAGATAACCTTGCTGCCCTCGGGGCTTAACTTCAGTAACTAAAGCACACGTGCACTTAAGCTGCGGGCCCTTCCTCCCCTGCTAGGTGATCAACGCTGCGCTCACGCTGGCTGCCCGTCCCCAAAGCAAGGTGGCTCAGGACAACATGGACGTGTTCAAGGACCAGTGGGAGAAGCAGGTGCGCATCCTGACCGAGGCTGTGGATGACATCACCTCCGTGGACGACTTCCTGTCCGTGTCAGGTAACGGCAGCTGCGAGATGGATCTAGAAGTTTTCTTTATTTTGCCTTTCGTAATGCTTCGCTTACTGAGTCATTGCATGACCACTAGCTCTGAGCATCTGCGTGAAAGGATTGGATTTATCTTACCAGAACATCTCTCATTTGTTCATTTGTTTTTCCTTTTCTTTAAAGCATGTGATTTAATTATAGAAAAAAATGGAAATGTTTTAGCTCTTCATAATAACAGCTATATTACCTGACAAATGCAAAGCTATCAGAACATTGTGGTTTTTCCATGGGTTCCATTAAACTCATTAAACTACTTTTTTTGAAAGAAAAAATGGACAGATTACCTGCGTTCCCACTAGAGGGTCATCTCTACGAGAAATAATTGTGTCTTTTTCTCTTAACTCTAACATCCTTTGAAGGAAAAAACACATTTCAAACTATTACATTCAGTGCATATTGCATCAAATATGTAAATCAGTCACTGGTACACAAGACAAGACAAAAGAACTGTCAAAAATACAGTTTTTAACAAACGGTTCATTAAAGATTCTCTGTGAAGAACACCTACGTTCTACCGCAAAAAAAGACACTTTGACTACCCGGTGACTATCCAACTCACCGCTGCTCTCTCTTGTTTTCTCCCGAAGAGAACCACATCCTGGAGGACGTCAACAAGTGTGTGATCGCTCTGCAAGAGGGAGACGTGGACACCCTGGACCGGACCGCCGGAGCCATCCGGGGACGCGCCGCCCGCGTGGTCCACATCATCAACGCCGAAATGGAGAACTACGAACCTGGAGTCTACACCGAGCGCGTCCTGGAGTCCATCAAACTCCTGTCTGAGACCGGTTAGTATGCTGTACAAAAGTGATAATGCGGTATAGGTACAGTTGAATGTTTAGGATGTAGCGTACTGATATGATTCACACTTGAACTTGCATTGAACGATTTGATACAAGCCTGTTGGCAAGACAAGACACTTCCTTCATCAGCTGTACCACACAGACACACACACACACACACACACGTACACACACGCACACATGCATACAAGCACTTACACTTGCATCCCGGCCAGCTTAAGTGACTAACACACTAACACTAACAACCTGGCTGCCCTGTATGCCACCGTTTCACTCCTGCCTTGGCTCCGACACAGAGAGCGCAGAGACTCCGGACGCTACCCGTTCACTCCGCGACGCTCTCTCCTCGGATCCATTTTTCATCTGTTTCTTCCTATTTCTTTTGTTTCGACGCCTCCGCGCTGCGTCTGTTTCGCGCCAGACTTCCAGGGGACACCGTTTAGCCTCGTGGGCAGGCCGGGCCAAAAGCTAAAATAGGGGGATTGTCTCCTCGCAACGTGGCCCGATGCTCCCCGAGTTCCACCGGGCGGACGGGTGGAATGAGCAAAGACCTTTCTCCGCCTGCTGCCGGGGTGAACTTTCAGGGGGATTTAAAACTTTGTTCTGGAACAGCAGCCTGACAGTGAACAAAAGGTCCAGGAATCACAAAGCAAACATAATCAGAGCTGCATAAACAGCTTGCACCTCTCACATTTATTATAAGGCGGGCGACTTTACCCGCCTCCTAGACAGGAACCAGACTCAACCGCGGTCCGTCCTTCACCCTAACTTCTCCCCATTCTAATTCCTCCACTTAGCGAGGCCGTTTAGTGAGGTGGGATATCTATTGTTGCTCTCGTTACTTTCATCCGGTGGGATAATTGAGAGAGACACAATCAGCTCCCCTACAATTCTCCTACTTGCCAATAAGTCACAAACACCATTAGAGAATTCACGTGTCGCAGAGCCAGCTGTGTACACCCTCCTCTGGCAATCAACTCCACCATAATGGACTACCTACTGGTTATTATATGGTAACTTAAGCACATTCTGTTCTATTACTACATAACTCATTTTAATTGGTTGAGGTAATTAATTGATGAAGTATAGTGGCAATATCTCATGGACAGTTCAGGTTAACCTCCCATGGCCGTAACCCGATAAGACACTAGGATTATGAAACTGCCCTGCTGTATTAATCCTCTATGGGTTGTGTTGGGAGCTCTCCTCCAGAGGATTAGTCAGCAAGACCTTTATCTAGAACTCTTGCACCAAGGTAACTGGGACGGATAATGATGTAACATCATAAAGGCTGCTGTCTATTTTTGTATTTGCCAGTAGTCTGTGTTTGTTTATTAGGGGCTAGGACAATAGTTAGCGTGAACTATTCGACTCCCTCCCTACCCTCAGTTAAATAATTATAAATTGCCCGTTAAACCTTTGTTCTCAAAAGAGAGAAATGCCTGAATGCATTGCACTGTACTGTACTGTTCTGTATCTTGTTTACCCTCTCAAAAGTAAAAAGTGTGTTGCTTAACCTAACGGAGGACTAAATGTTGAGGTTTGGTGTACGCTCGATTAAGGGTGCTAATTGAGATGTTTAGCTGTGGACGGGTGGCTGTGTCTGGCCCATGTTTCATTGGTCTGTATTTCTCTTTGATGAAGGGCTGTTGTGTTACTCTGCGCTGTAGCCCTCTTAGTGGTGGTGGTTGGGGGTTTTTAAGAGCTACCATGCACATCTGATCTGGACCATAAAGCAGCCTTATTGATCTCGGTGAACTTCTGCCTCTCTTTCCCCCTATGTGCTCACAGAACTGATGTCTATGGATTTGAACACAGGCAAAAAGAAATCCATAGCTGGGCGAAAGATGATTAAGTGTAGCCGAACAAAGGGGAAGGGATATAGGACCACAGACTTTTTAGAGGGCATTGAGTCCAATTAACTAGACTCTACCATAAAATCAATAGTTGTCACCAAGGATTTCACTAAGCGATTTGAGCAGGGATTTTAGTGGAATTCATTGATGCAGTCCCCTTTTTTCCTACTCTTAGTGTTGTGCGTGTGTGTGTGTAAAACATTTATTCTGTTTGTGTGTGTGTGTGTGTGTGTGTGTGTGTGCACCTGCGCATGTGTGTGTGTGTGCGTCCCTCTGTCAGTCTGTGTGTGTCTGTGTGTGTGACACTTTGAGTTTGTGTGGCGCGTGTATGTTTACGCGATTACGTCCGTGCTCATATGCAGGGTCCCTCGTGCCAATTCCTGCCTCTCTGACGGCCGCCAGGTCCACATCAGCTGCTTATCACAGGCGCCTGCCCTTTGACCCGGGCTCAATTTGTCCACCCCTCTTCCTCATATTGAGTGTGGTCAAATTTATGGCCGGGGTACACGCAGGCCGCTAAGGCACACAACTCTGCTCTGTAAAGCTGAGCTATAGATTCCTGACAGACAGTCTACACATGGGCCCGGGATTGAGGCTTGTCCTTGAGAAAGAGAAAAATCAATAACCTAATAGGAAAGTGGTTATGGCTTCC
>OMKK01087559.1:0-13548 GCA_900302305.1 Polymixia japonica
GACCAGACTATACTAGCTAGACCAGACCAGACCAGACTAGACCAGACTAGACCAGACAAGACTAGACCAGACCAGACCAGACCAGACCAGACCAGACTAGACCAGACCAGACCAGACCAGACCAGACTAGACTAGACCAGACTAGACCAGACCAGACCAGACTAGACCAGACTAGACTAGACCAGACCAGACCAGACCAGACTAGACCAGACTAGACTAGACTAGACCAGACCAGACCAGACCAGACTAGACTAGACCAGACTAGACCAGACCAGACTAGACTAGACTAGACTAGACCAGACTAGACCAGACCAGACTAGACTAGACCAGACTAGACCAGACTAGACCAGACTAGACCAGACTAGACTAGACCAGACTAGACCAGACCAGACTAGACTAGACCAGACTAGACCAGACCAGACCAGACTAGACTAGACCAGACTAGACCAGACCAGACCAGACTAGACCAGACTAGACCAGACTAGACTAGACCAGACTAGACCAGACCAGACTAGACTAGACCAGACTAGACCAGACTAGACTAGACCAGACTAGACCAGACTAGACCAGACTAGACCAGACCAGACTAGACTAGACTAGACTAGAGAATAACTGCAGAGAATAACAGCTCAACTGTACGATCACACGTCCTCTGGTTTGACCTCTGCACACAAAATACATTTATTTGGGTTTTTTGGTCTCTAATCTAAGTACTAAACAAAGTATTATTTTCAATCAAATGTATGTGAAAAGACAAATATAAAATATAAATATAAAGTTCTATTCACAGATAAACTTATTTGTGGTTAAATATCCTCACTGGCAAAACCATTTCCTAATATAATATTCATACTTCATCTTTAGGTTATAGTTGAACAGTAGTTTTGAATACAGCTTGTTTTTGATGGGAAATCTTCCTAGCAGCTCCCTTCAGCGTGTGATGTTTCAGGATGTAGTTTAATCTGCGTCAGAACGCTGGAACACAGCAGGGAACCTGTGGATGACATCTGATTCTCCCTCACTGCGGTTTATAGGAAGAACGGTTTTATCCTTCTGTCACTACGTGTGAAAACAGTTTGTTCTCTCTTCTATCATGATGCCACTAAACGCTTCTCTGACAAATAGAGACAGAATCACTCCCTGTGTGATTTCCTCAGGGTAAGTCTGGGGATTTCTACAGAGATAGAACAATTATTAAACACTGAAAGACAAAGAAAGCAATTTACAGATTGTGAAGGTAAGATTAAAACAACCCAAGAACTGTTTAATAAAAGCGTCTCACCTCAAGAGAACCAAATGGAAACAAATCAAATGTGACAAACGCACATCTGACCTGAATAAAGAACAAAATAAGGAAATCTAGGGAACCAGTCTTTAACGGCGATGGTGTCGCTCTTCCATAACCAGTGTGATGCGTTAAAGCACGTAAAATAACGATCTCGCACATAGCAGCTTTAAGCAAATACAAATATATTTATATAAATGTATATTCCACCCAAAGACTAACTTAGACCAGGTGATTTCACTAATTAGCACACCTTTAACAAGAGTTTTTAACAAGTTTGGTTGGAATAAAAGCCTGCATACTCTTGGCCCTCCGTGTCACACACTCAAGATAAGAACAGTTCTGTACTTTTGAAGACTGTTCCCTAGAGGTACAATATTGGTCTTTAAGTACAAACCTGTACTTCTATTTCTGAGCGTGTGCTGGTCCACGCCTGGAACAAGACACACCGTCTCCAGTCAGGTCAAATCACTGCCCTTCTGTTCCCATGGTAACTGCTGCTTTCTCGTCTCAGGGTTAAACGTCATCAATGACCTGTTGAACTTTGACCCCTAAAAACCCTGTCTGCCAAACTTTAACGTTGCTCTTGCCCTGCTGTCTGATGATGATGAATATAAAACATTGACTTTGTAGCTGACAGGACAGACGGGCCGGTGTGTGTGCGTGCGTGCGTGTGTGTGTGTGCGTGTGTGTGCGTGTGTGTGTGTGTGTGTGCGTGTGTGTGTCATCCTAGTGGAGATGAACTGTCGGTTTAGAGATTGTTAAAGGTGCGTGGCGCCGCCTACTGGCAGGAGAATATATATGAGAATAATACATATTGTGATAAAACGTGAGCATTGTGTCTCCGGCAGAGATGAGAAGAAAGTAGTTGTTGATTACACTGTAATAAGGTGATTCAAGCGCTCTGGAAAAGTAATCTTATGGATTTCAGAGGCTGTAGTTATACGTTTGGATTTGATGAAGAGATCTTAAAAAATAAACCAGACAATAGATGTAATAAATATTTCTGTGCCACTAGCATGGTTATATAACAGAGAAGTACCTTCTCTTTTACAATTTTAAAAAGATTTACATTAAAATCACAACATGATATATTTGTATGAACCCATTTATCCTGTCTTGCTAACTAAAAGTAAATGGATGACAAGGTCAGTGATGCTCTACTATACAAGGTCTTACAGACGGGGATGAAGGATCTTGAAGTTTTGTGAAGTCCTTCTGATTTTGTCCTACGTTGTAGTTTAGACAAAGCTAACCGTGCTGTGATGTATTTATTAACCTTAACTGTAAGTGCATGTGTTGAGAGGAGATGACTGACTGAAGGTAGACCTCCTCTCTCCTCTCACATGCAGAGACACAACCATCATCTAAGTCTGCAGCTGCTGATGATACTCGAAATGAATTATAATAAATAGGCCTATTAAGCATTTTCAAATGGATATTATATAAGCTAGTACTGTATTATTTCATAACTAAACTGCATGGTGCACATTTAAAAAGCCAAGCTATCATCCTGAGCGACGTGGAGGTAATGAATACCTGCTGCAGACACTGTCCATCATCAAACTGCTAATGAAGGATAATAGCAGTAATCATCACCGTTACTCTGAAGAAAACCTGAATGAATCACCGTTAAATCACAGGTTAGAGACACAATCTCATATTCAACAGGAGGTTCAACCACACCGGTGTGACTGCACCTGGGAAAGTGTGTGTGTGTGTGCACCTGTATTTTTTGTGTGTGCGTGTGTTCATTTGTGCTCATTTTGAACCAAAAATGTTAAGATTATTATTAAAGTTTTGCCCTCCCAATGCCGGTATTATAAAAGATGAAATCATTTGTAATTTTCAACTGATGAATGTTGTTAGCTTCAAGTAACAAGACATCATGTTTTTAAATAACTGAGACGTTTATTAGGATTGTGAAGAAAACAGGCACTGATCAACTGGCAGATTCTTCACTTTCTCTAAAAAAAAGATCCATTTTAAATCTTAATACTATCTGAAATGGCTTGTCAGGATGGACACTGTTTGTGACACACACACACACACACACACGCTCTCTCTCTCTCTGGGGAAACTGGACCATGTCTACTTAACACTAGAAGCGCCGACTAGCGGCTATTTGACCACTAAGCACTTTAAAAAATATATATCTCAGTCTTTCACTTAACCTCCACTAGAGGGCGCCTAACGTTTCACACCAAAATAAACAGCCAATCAGAACACCCAACAAGATATGTCTGTTCAGACCCATCCAGATGAATCTGATCTAATGCAACAATCCAGAGGATATCCCCAGTTAGCAAATCTAGCGTTAACATTGAGTCTATGGGGAACAAAGTGCCTGACCTTTGGTACATGTACTTCAACTGCACCGACCGGGGCCGTTCTGTGTAGAGTTTGCATGTTCTCACCGCTCTTATGTTAGAATGGGTCAAATGCAGAAGTGTGTAATAAATTAAATTAATGAACTAACAAATCAATAAATGCCTGTTTGGTAGGCTATAGCCTTTGTCTCCTCTCGTTAATAGATTTCTAGCTCTGAGCCTTCATGAGCTGCGCGGAGCGAGTGAGTGGTCAAGCGAGTGAGAGAGGGAGTGGGCGGGTGTGTACATGTGTCAGTCAACGTCATGAAAACAGACACTCCTCTGCGAGTCTGCTCAATCACACCTTACGCGACTTTTTTGCCTCGGTTCAGTCCACTAAAGCTGGCGGCGAGTATAGGTTACACTACACTACAGTGTGGCAAGTGGACTATATTATCTCCCGACCCTTGTAAGTCCTATCCATATATTTCGTGCTATTTATTTGCAGTGAGCATCGTTTCCATTGACTATTTTATGTTGTTGGCAAATGACCAAGGTATAAGCGCCTGCGGCGTCAGGTGTTATTCGCCTCCACGTCGTGCATTAAAACCGTTTAATGCACACCTAGTCGTTGATTATCCCTTACTAATTCATTTTTATTTAAATCATACATAGCAGATCGCTGCTTGATTAAACAGCTGTGCAGGTTGGGTGGCGGATGGATATACATTTGATTAAACCTGAGCCGGACTACGTGTGCATTGTACGGATATTAATCAACACCTGCCAGCCAATCAGAAACGAGTATTCACCCAGACCATGGTATAAATACATTTGTTGCCTGTATATGTACTTGCAGTATTTTGTGGCCAGGACACTGTACAAGCAAAGGTTCCTTGGCTCAGTGGTTAGCACTGTTCCCTCACAGTAAGAAGGTCTTGGGTTCAAACCCTGCCTGGGGCCTTTCTGTGTACAGTTTGCATGTTCTCACTGCCCTTGTGTTAGAATGGGTCAAACGCAGTCTAATTGTGGTATTTTGTGGCCAGGACACTATACAAACAAATGTTCTACTAAGTACTAGAACATCACAGGAGGTCGGGGGCTCCGTAGCTCGACGGTTAGGACTGTTGCCTCACAACAACAAGGTTCTGGGTTCAAACTCCAACTGGGGCGTGTGTGAGTAGTGGAGTGTCAAGTGTGCAAGAGACAAAGAAGAACAAGAGTGTGTTCACTGAAATGTTAGTTTTACAGTCCCCAGTAAGGGTTTGAACCCAGAACCTTCTCACTATGAGGCAACAGCACTAGCCACTGAGCCACAGAACCACCTGTGATATTACAGTGCTTATTACTCTACACATTTGTTTGTATGGTGTCCTGGCCACAAAATACTGCAGTGAAACCCATCCCAACAAAGACAGGTCCCACTCAGGGTTTGAACCCAAGACCTTCTGACTGTAAGGCAACAGTGCTAACCACTGAGCTGCAAACTTATCTGGTTGGGTCTGCACAGATGTATTTGGTCTAAATCAATGACGGACAGAAAACCATGTGACATTTGTTGGGTGTTCCGATTGGCTGTTTATTTTAGTGTGAAACGTTAAAAGTCCTCTAGTGAAAGTTAAGTGAAAGGCACTCAATATAATCAATATAAATATAAGGGCAGGAATGGTTGAAGGGTGTTTCACAATACTAAAGTCACCTACCTGCCTTTTTCCTGACATCTAAGCAGTGAGTGACCACTAACACTAACATGACTAAGTGGTGTTAACAAGACATTATTAACATGTGAGTCTTCAGAGTGTCCTGGTGGCTCCTGGTTAAAGTACATGCCTCACAAGTGCAATGTCCACGGTTTGAGTCCTGTAGCAGGATTCTTTCTGGTTGATGACTGTTTCATATTCTCAAAGTCAAACTTTCATCTTGTATTGCATAGTTGTGACTGTAAACATACATCACCAAGTACAACACAAATGATATAACATCAGTAAACATAAATAAAAATAGACTGTTTTTTCCAACGCTGTCAGTCATGGTGACAGACGGTGATTTATTTTAGCCAATAACAGGTAAACAACGGATTGAGTGGGACTTCTCCAATACACGGTTTATTATGGTTTATTGTGTCGCCGCATAAAGATTGTAGGAAAACCACAGCTTTATTAGTGTTGAATCACACCATGCATGAAGACACACACTATTTTTACTTCAAGAATACCTTTACAACATAATCTAATGCAACATATCACAAGTCATATCTGATGAAGAGGAGCTCCTCCTCCTCTCTCCTCCCCTGTATCTCTCATCAAGAACGTCACTAGTGTCCCGTGTGCAGGAAGTGCCATGTGGAGGCCATCGCGCGTCAGCACCACCGTCCCTGTCTGTTGTATAGACGGTCAAGTGACGCTAAAATCGCGGAATAATTGGATGCAGCAGGCCTGGCGCTTCTACTGTTAAACACTACATCTCCTCTTAGGGACTGCGGAGAGACTATTCTCTGCAGAGAACAAAGAGCAGACAATAGACACCATGCCCTCAGGAGAGAAGGAGTATCACTCTTAATTATAACGCTGGCATCATTAGAGGCTGTAAGAGGACAGCATTCAGCCCTGGAGAGCAGCTTCCTGCAGTCAGTCAGTGTAATGGATGTTCATTGTACCTATTGAAGGATTATTTTTACTTCCTCCTTTCAAACTACACCTCCTCAAACTAGTTATCTGCTTGCATGTGTGAGGGAGCACTGACACATACACACACATACACATGCCTCTCTTCTATGTAGAGGTTTTCAGAAAACACCAGGAGTCTAGTTACCATCACTGTCACAGAAAAACTGTGTAAAAAATAAAATAATAATAATAATACAAATGTACTGCTTTTGTCTTCTTACTTTAGTTGAAACTAAGAATACACAACTAGTTTCACAACCCTCAGCAGGACCTGAACAACCTGGTAAACACCTCATTAGCCTCGTTTTATGTCATTCAAAAACATCGACCGTCTTCTGCCTCCAGCTCCCGTGTTTAGTTTTTTTAAGTTTCCATTCCATCAACACCCAGACAGGAAGGCCAGACGAGGAGCACGCTGTGACTCCAGGGGGGGTCATTACTCACATTATTCAGTCTTCAGGGGAAGAGAGAGAGAGGCTCATCATCACAGAGACGTTCAATACACTCACACTGAGGACTCGACACGTTGTATGAAAAGACAACTGGAAAAACTAAAATTTATATGAACGTCTGTAGAAAATATAGAAGTATTTTGTAGTATATAGAAAAATATTACCTTTTTGTTTTTTTACATTTTAGCTTTGATTCCTAGATCACCAACATTACAAGCAACCAATAGTGAAAGGATAAGGACCATGTTCCCATGTCTACATTTACATTTGACTTACAGATTCAAACTCTCTTCCATAAAACATATTGTTATTCATGAGTGTTCAGTGAACAGGATTATTGTGTTACCCTCCAGCCAACACCGACGCATCACCAGGGAGGGAGAGATGGAAACCACTCGGGTGGAAAATGAAGTTGGAGAAGAGAGGAGGATGTAGAGAGTATGGAGAGAGACGGGTTGTTCTGCTGGGAGAGAGACGGCTTGTTCTGCTGGGAGAGAGACGGCTTGTTCTGCTGGCAGAGAGACGGGTTGTTCTGCTGGCAGAGAGACGGGTTGTTCTGCTGGGAGAGAGACGGGTTGTTCTGCTGGCAGAGAGACGGGTTGTTCTGCTGGCAGAGAGACGGGTTGTTCTGCTGGCAGAGAGACGGGTTGTTCTGCTGGGAGAGAGACGGGTTGTTCTGCTGGGAGAGAGACGGGTTGTTCTGCTGGCAGAGAGACGGGTTGTTCTGCTGGCAGAGAGACGGGTTGTTCTGCTGGGAGAGAGACGGGTTGTTCTGCTGGCAGAGAGACGGGTTGTTGTCTGATGTTTTAGATGTTACATGTTTCCATGTCCAATATACAAATAACCAATTCCCAGTTTCACATTGTGAACCAGAAAAATGCTCCATTAAACAAACAGGAGATATCACTGTGTTTGGAATATTTTATTATATCATAGCAGGTGACTTTTATTTATTACATCCATCCATTTCATAAAGTCATAAGCCTCCTTTAACATGAAAACCTCCAGGACCAGGACCAGGACCAGGACCAGGACCTCAACACAAGCTCCACAGAAACCTGAAACCTGAAGCCTGGGCTTGCATGTGGGAAATGTCTCATTAAACCTGCTCCGAGGCCAGAGACTTGTTAAAGCACCACAGCTCAGAATCATTACATCATTGCCTTGCAGAGAACAACACAGGTGTTGCATGTATTCTAATTCTGTATTGATATTCACACATTAAAATTAATGTATTTTTTTACGTGCTCTCTGCGATGTTTTCCTCATGAAAGCATTTGGTTTGTGAACCATCGTTGCGATGAATGTTTACGCTGTGCAACTACAACGATAACGAGATTGTTCAGCATCACCTCGTTAAGTCCGAGCCGGGCCAGCCAATCCCTGAGCTGAGTGACTTCCTCACAGATGAAACACAATCCTGGCCTCATTCCGGTCAGCCGTCAGCAGCCGTTTGGTCCACCCAGTCCCAGACGTGGACCGAGCCGTCCGTCGCCGCAGAGAGGAGGGTCCTGGCTCGGCTGGGGTGCCAAACATGGGAGGTGGTGAAGACCGGCCCGCTCTCTGCGTGTTGGGGTGACACGTCGTGACCGCGGTGCTCGAACAGCGGTCGGCCTGCGTCTGACCGGCCCGTCCAGCCGGACGTGTCGTAGATCTGCACCGCGCCGTTGAAACCTGGCAGACAAATGTCAGAAAATAAATGTTCTTAGGAAAACATTTCCATTGAGTGTTATCATTTTAAGCAGTGACTGTCAAAACTTCGGTGTCATATTTTACCACGGAAGTTTCTATGCAGGAAAGTCATGATATTTTTATTTGGGTCATACTTTCATTCTATACTATGCAAGTACTGGATAGTATTAAGTAAAAAATGCTACAACTCATTCATATTAATGTTCAGCTGTATATATTGTGCGACCTAAACGACGCTTTCTCTCTTTCCTCGTCCCCCCTTCAATCCCGTCACGACCTTGGTAGGGGCCGTGCCCCGCAGTTTGAGAAACACACGTTGAAGGTCTGGGGTCCTAGAGCGTGGGGGGTTTTGCTCACCTGACACAGCTATACAGCTGTCCAGCGCCGGTGCCCAGGACACTTTGGTGAGGACCCGATTGGAGCCGTCCGTCCGGAGGCCCAGCCGGGCGCGACACACCGGCGTCCCGGCATCCCTCAGGTCCGACACCACCGCCTCTCCGGACGAGGACAGCCGTACGACCCCGCAGCGGCCCGGGTCCAGAGAGGAGCGGTCTGCGGAAGCGTCCATACACCAGTGGACGATGTCCCTCGTGCCTGCCGGTACCGGTGCCGCTGGTTGTGCCGGTGCGGGTGGAGGAAGAGAGGACGTCCGGGTGTCCACCAGGTAGAGGTCGCCGTTACAGCAGCAGGCCAGGAACACGCTGTCGCTCACAAACTGTAAGGAGCTCAGCGGGTCTGCGGTGTCGCTTTCTGTTGAAGTCAGATATAAGACTATGACCGCTGTGCCATGTGTGAACTACAGGGGGCGACGGCAGCCTCAACAGGGAGGGACCGTGACCAGATGTTCGCTAGTCTAAATCCCAGGACCCGTCTGGACGATCTCGGCAGAAAGTAACTGAGTCAACGCTCCATCCCGTCCTACAACTACAGTCAAGGTGCTCTTGAGCAAGGCACTTAACCTCATACCACTTAACCTCCAGCGGAGCTGCTCAATGGTCAACAGGAGAAGACTGTGGTTGTACTGGGCAGCTCCCAGTGGCCAACAGTAGAGGACTGTCTTACCTAGTTTATATAAAGTCTTCCCTGAAGACAGATCAGTCAGTTGGATCTGGTTGAGCAGACCTCCATGGAGAACGCTGGGTTCTGACGTGAGTCCAGCTGCTACCCTGCTGCCTCTCTCTGAAACAGTTCCTGGATCAGTGCTTCCTGTTCTCCTAATCACATCTGTCATTGGATAACAAGTCACAGCACAGAACCATTCACTTATCCAGATATAATGACATCAATATCAAAACAAGAGCCATTCCTAAACTGACACATCTACTGGAACTGATCCTGGAACAGGCCCAGCAGCAAACCACCTGAAGTGGTGACATTAGTATTTAGACAGAAGCATCGTTAAGGAAACACTTTCTCTTGTCAAAGTTCTCACCGGTGTCGTCTACACCGAGGTGCCACACCTCCAGTCTGGAGCTCAGGCCATCGTTGGTTACAACACACCTTCCAGAAGACACGGAAACAAGGTGAGACAAACACACAACATCGCTACAGACTGACTGTCCTGTCTTAAAGGAGAATTACACCCAAGTTGAGTTATAGGTGTTTTTTTCTGCAAATTAGGAACTCACTTGAAAGTCCAGTACAACCACAGTCTTCTCCTGAGAGGTTGTCAGTTAATTTGTGAGTTTTGAGTTAGGAGTTAAGATTAGCGAAAATTAAACCCAATAACATTGAATTTCATTGCCTGAAATGGTTCAAACATTTTATCTTTTACATTTGAACACATCCCACTGATGTTCCAACACCCACATTAAACATAACAGTTTTAGTCATATTTTATTTATTTTTATTTTGTATTCATCACTTTTCTGTTGTTGTGTTTTATCAATGTGCAGCTGTTTCACCAAACTACAGCACACAACTCTAAACATCCTGAAGGTATCATTTAATTATTTCAAAGCCCTGAAAACTGACCTTGTTCCAGGGATGTGTGTGAGGCAATGAACAGGGCCGTCTGTAAAACCTCCGTTAACAACTTTAAAATCCCGTTCAGCGCAGAGACCCTGAACACATCAACACGTTACAATAGTGGTTCGTTAATATTTCAACGCACTGTTTAAAAAAAAGGTAAAACAAAATATCTTAGATGATTTAGTAATCTATTACCTTATTTTCATCAGCAAAGAGTTTCGGTGGTAATTGGAGCTCTAAAATGTCATTTTTGGCTGCACGGTAGCCTGCGACACAGACAGCTGTAAAGACAGAAGGAGCCCTAATGAACTCTTACCAGTACTTTACCACCTAAACACACAACTAGTACACAAATTACCAGACAAACATTACAGACAAAATTCAGCATTTGGCTGGTGGCTTTACTCCATAATAATAATAATGATGATGATAATAATAATTATTACTATTATTGTTATTAAATTCACCCACTTTTCCCTGATGTCCATTCTATGACTCTGGTGGAATGTTCTAGATGATAAACGTGAAGATCTTTGTATCTGGAAGAGTGAGACAAGTGTTTAATACGTTGTTTCTCTCTCTCTCTCTCTCATAATACGAGACATCGTTGTGTTGAGGCCGTAACGTGTTAAAGTTAAAAACTGTAGGTCAAGGACGAATTTTAATTGAAGGTATTTGAGCATGGAATACATGGAGTATTTATAAAGCACCTTCTGTAATGATGCATCTCTGTAACATCAGCAGGTCTGACTGAAATATCAGTCAAACTCATATTTACATTTAACTGATTCCCCTATTCTTGTCGAGAGACTAGTAGTCTGAAGCAGAATTGTCCGCATTGGACAGACTTGTCTCTTACTGGAACGATATTCCACTAATATTATATGTTGATTAGAAGTGAATGGTATGAAAGTAGAGTAAAGTCTCTGTTAATGTTGTCTTGGCCGCTGTCATCAGGGTCCTTCAACACCAGCAAAATGAAATCACAGAAAGATTAAATCACAAACAAGTGGGATTTCTCACGTTTTCAGTGACTCGATGAACCAGTCATCTAGAATGTCATCAAAGTGTGTTTCCTCCGTTTCATTCACAGCGTCCATCACTCTGAGGACAGACACGTGTTCTGCTTCCGCTCTCCGACACTTCTTCCTGGTTTTATTCGGTGACTCTCAAACCAACATGTACATTATACTGACACCTAGCGGACGGGTGTGTCGGTCTGTTTCTAAGGTTGTTCATTTACTCTTTTACCTCAGTCATAAACTGCATCTTTAGACTCCCACGCAGTAATTTATTTAGGACTTCATATTTAGGTTACTGAAATGAAAAAAACTGCAAAGGCAACGCAGCAATTAGATAGTATGTCTACAATAAGACCCAGCAGTTTGTATCTACTCTAATGAATACTCACTATGTATTTCTGAGGGCATGTAGGCCTGTGTTGTTGTTGTTGTTGTTGTACCACAACAATCTTCTTGACAGTTTTCTCTTCTTTACTGCCAGAGCGGTCATCATAACCAGCATGTTATTAAAAAAATGAAAGGTGTGAAAACAGTCACTCTTGTTTAATTAACTGTCAAACTAGTCTCCAATCAATTCCAGACATTCTCCAACTCTGCTGCAATCTTAATCAATCTCATCTACCAGAAATGTCCACGAGTTGATAAACACTCAAGATAACAGCTACTCAACTGCGGCAAGACAAATACTGAGAGAGAGAGAGAGAGAGAGAGAGAGAGAGAGAGAGAACCTGATTGCTCAGACACATTATGCTGAGAGGAAGATTAAAATGAGATACAAGCCTTTATAATCATAACCTACAGCGCAGCAGTAGACATTTACATTGTTGAGTAATTATAAAGTCTCGGAGAAATAGATAGATAGAGCTTTAATCGCCACACGACCAGAGCTGGTGGTATTTGTTTTCAGTACAGAATATTTAGGAGACACTGCATCATGGTTATATAACAAAAAGTGCATTAATGTCTCACATTCACACACACATTCATACACTGATGGCAGAGGCTGCTATGCAAGGTGTCCACCTTGTGGTGTCCATACAGTTCAACCATCTCACCTGGGAGCTGCCCAGTACAACCAGTCCTGTACTGTTGACCACTGCGCAGGTTGACAACAGCCGGCTGAGGAGTGAGCTTGAGGGAACATTGTGATTAGTGTTGAAGGAGGAGTTATTCAGTCACATGATCTACCCAGACCTCCCAGCTGATCACGTATTCAAACCACTGAACTTCCAGTCACAAGCTCAAGGTAAGACGTGGAACAGCTTTATTGACTGGATTTTATAAAATATAAATGTGTGACAATTACCATCAGTGACATGACAGTCTACTACATACATACAATATGAAGTGAATACAGATATTTTTTGCTATAAAAAAATACATTTTCTTAGACACAAATA
Source organism: Polymixia japonica (assembly GCA_900302305.1). Lineage (NCBI taxonomy): Eukaryota > Metazoa > Chordata > Actinopteri > Polymixiiformes > Polymixiidae > Polymixia > Polymixia japonica. The sequence goes on from OMKK01087559.1 coordinate 12,798, forward strand.
TAATGTATTTGGTTCCATTTTAAACCACAACTTCTGGAGGTTTAATTAAATTTAAATTGAATTAAAGCAAGCATCTGTGATGGGTCTGACTCTGAACACCCACACGGTCCTCCAACACCAGAGCCAGGTTTCAGTCCTAGTTTACTACCCTGGGCTAGCTGCATCAGGTCTGGGTGAATACATGTACATCAGGCTGAGACCCACACTGAAGACAAAACCTTAAAACAGCTGAACATACCTGCCAACAGGGACAGATCATTTCACTGGTTTCCAGTGCAAATCTACTGAGTGTCATTTTCTTGATACTAGTGGAGTGATACACGTTTTCCTGCCTTCAGAGTTCCCACATCTTACTGAATCTTACATCACATTTAAGGACTTTTTAATGACTTTCAAGACCCGTTCTGCAACATGAATTAGGGTTCACCACCATGTAAACACTATAGAATTAAGTAGAAGTAGAAAGTCTTAAACGTAGATGAACATTGTCATGTTTTTATCACCTCTCTCAATCACACAACGCAGCGTCTTCTCAGCTGAGTCTCACCGTGAGCGAGGGAGGTCGGTAACGTTAGATATGACCTCTGACCTCCAGATCAAACTAGAACATTGAACCATGTAGGTTTAGGTCTGTTCTATTATTCTACATAGGAGAGTTCTACTTATACACAGAAGTTTCACTGTAGATTCAAGCACTTTCAATGACTTCTGTCCATTTTCAAAAACTATCAAGGCTTACTTTCATTTTTTC
>OMKK01087624.1:0-11635 GCA_900302305.1 Polymixia japonica
CACACACACACACACACACACACACACACACACACACACACACACACACACGAGCAGATACACTGTGCATAGAAAAGTGTAATGAACAGAGCCAGTCTCTGACGTGGTTTAACTGTGGTATTTTGACATTAAACACATTATTTTGACAACCATACAGTAGCTTGCTCTTATCCCCTTGTCACACACAGACACACACACACACACACACACACGCACACACACACACGCACATTCTGGCAGACATGGACATGGACACAGCATTTAATCCACTGCTTTCAAATGCTCTTTCTCTCTTGACTTAGTATATGATCCCTGTCTTATACGCGTACAGTGAGCCTTTGTGTGTCAGTGCGATGCACTCTGCTTCCTTAACCATACATTAAGCAGCAGTTAAAGTGCGATGAGCCCTAGCTGAATATAAATGCCATATATGGATAGGATAGGAGGTTGTGTAAATGAACATGAATAATGTATGGGTCCGCTTTAGGGCGGCTGGCAGCTGTCTTTGAGAAGGCATTTTAAAAGCAGGGGCTCTGTGCAGGCACAAACTTCCCCGCTCTGTCTTGTGCAACTTGAATACAACATGGTGATACGAGGCCTTGCAGTCCTATTGAGAGGAGAGTATTGTGAGAGGCGACTGCAGATAGCATGACACAGAGTGGCGGTCCGTTTAAAACTCCCGCATTGGTGTGACCACACTCTGGATGACTCCAGCACTGCCATTGTGGCACTGCAGTGTCTCCATTGTGTGAGCACATTATTTAGGACCGTAGAGGGAAGCAAAGCATGAGGAGCCTTAGTCACTGGGATAATATACATGAGGGGGGGGTTGGAATAGACTGAAGCGAGCTTATTATTTTGACTTGTCAAGAAGCATTTTCCCGTGGAGACAGCAAGAGGTTTGTGAGTGTGAGAGCACCATGTAGATAGATGTGTAAGCTGTGTAACTGGGTGCAGTGTTAGGGGTTAGTGGCTGTGTAACTGGGTTCAGTGTTAGGGGTTAGTGGCTGTGTAACTGGGTTCAGTTTTAGGGGTTAGTGGCTGTGTAACTGGGTGTGGTGGTAGGGGTTAGTGGCTGTGTAACTGGGTGCAGTGTTAGGGGTTAGTGGCTGTGTAACTGGGTTCAGTGTTAGGGGTTAGTGGCTGTGTAACTGGGTTCAGTGTTAGGGGTTAGTGGCTGTGTAACTGGGTGTGGTGGTAGGGGTTAGTGGCTGTGTAACTGGGTGTGGTGGTAGGGGTTAGTGGCTGTGTAACTGGGTTCAGTGTTAGGGGTTAGTGGCTGTGTAACTGGGTGCGGTGGTAGGGGTTAGTGGCTGTGTAACTGGGTTCAGTGTTAGGGGTTAGTGGCTGTGTAACTGGGTTCAGTGTTAGGGGTTAGTGGCTGTGTAACTGGGTGTGGTGTATCACCACGATGAATCATAAGGCATGTGATGGAGGATTCGGAGCCTAAACCAGAATGTATGCCTTAGAGAGAGACAGAGAAAGACAAACAGGTTTCAACACATTTACACATACTCCTAAAGTAAAAGCCCTATACATACCATCCAGAATCCTACCACAATCCTACCACGTCTAGCAATCAAAGGAAGCGCAGAGGAAGAGTACTGGAAGAGTCTCCTCGCATTTAAAATCTCATTTGAATACAATGACTGATGTGGAGTTCGTGGGCCATTGCACGTCACCGGCAAATCTGATTCGACAGCAAAGGCTTAGCGCTAAATAATCAAATAAGACAGAATTTTGATACAGCGGATAGGTATCTGCCTTCTCAGCCTCACCTCTGTTTTGATAGGGAATCTCTGAAATATTCAGATTGAATTCATGAATATAAACACAGACGCTGACAGCTGGCATAGAATTTTGAGCCGGAGAACAGAGAATATCCAGGAGAGGAAATTAAATGCAGTCTCAATTCTTGTTTCCTCTCTCACGCTGTGCGCGCCGTGCACACTTTGCATGTACATAGACAGTCAGGCGACAGTATTTATTTTTGGGTGTTTTTTTTTTTTTACCAATGCCTTTGTTGCTGTTACTATGTTCGTGGCTAAATGTGGGATGTCAAATAAGACACGATGAACTGGGATATTCTAGTCTGTCTGTCACAGCTTCAGCTCTATCTTCAACTTCAGCCTGTATCTCCAAATATAACCGTGACACACACTTTGTTGTCTTCTAGAAAACAAAAACGAAAATAACTCTGTAATCTAAAACATCATTGAGTTCTTGGATATTGACATAATGCAGATGGTTGTATTTATTTGTTTATTACACACACACACACACACACAGGAATAATCAAATGTTTTTCTAGCTCTCTATTTGGTTGTGTGCACAATATTTATATTTGTTTGTAGAATTCTGTGTGCACTCTGTAGGTGTATGTGTGTGTGTGTGTGTACATGCACGTGCGTGTTTGTATATTTATCTACAAGCCAGAGTCGGTCTCTCCCACACACAGATCAATGTTGAGAGATTTCTCGACTGTGGCTCCACGCCCTCAGGGAGACCCAGGGACGGACCATCGATCTCTATCCACACTATGACCATGTGAGACCTTTTACTGCAATGCACTCCTAACACACACACACACACACACACACACACACACACACACACACACACACACACACACACACACAGATTGGCAATGTTTACTTTAAATACAGTTATCATAAATATGTGTTATGATGGATGGCTGGATGGATAATGGGTGGGGATGGACAGATAGTTTCAAACATTATGATGAGAATCAATACTATATACAGTATATATGAATGGGTGGGAATCACAGAGTAACTCAATTACGATAATATCACGATACGTTGCCCAATGACAATGGTATCACGATACAGGTGATTCTGCGATACACAATGTATTCAATCATCTACGATACATCACAATATCTGTGTAACTGAAGAAAAAATACCCCTAAAAAGGCAAAATAAGTTTTCAAAAGGAAATATATACAGTATATACTAGGGCTGGGTATTGGCAAGAACCACACGATACAATGCGTATCGTAGGTCACAATACTGCAGTACTGAAAATGTATAAATAGAGCTGAAAATACAATCTGCCTACCACCTGGGAAGACTAATATTGATTGATTTGATTGATTTTATTAGGATCCCCATTAGCTGATGCAATATGCATATGTAGCCTACTAATGCTACATCAACGTCTACAGGGGCGGAGGTGGTGCAGCAATATATGTAAATGTGAATGTTGCAGAGATCTGTTCGGGGTAAGAAGGTCACTCACGCCAGAGTTTTTCGTGTGCTTGTGCTTTTCCGTTTGCGCGGGAGTAAGAAAAAAAGTACAGTAAACTTGAAAGGAGATCTTAACCGACACTGAAGGATAATTGTTCACCAAGAACCCTAACTATTAACTACGACAGCTACCATGGCTCCAACCCGCATGTAAATAAATAAAGGGAGAAAAAGCAGTGATGCCCAGCCTGCCGCCTCTCTTCCTGACGAGCTCAACACCTTCTACGCAAGGTTTGAGGCGAGCGACACCATCCCTTCCATGAGACTAGCCGAGGACCAGGACGGCCGCTCCCTGACCCTAACTACGGCTGACGTGAGGAGTGCCTTTCAGAGAGTAAACCCTCGGAAGGCACCGGGGCCTTGTCCTCAGAGCACGCGCTGACCAGCTAGCGAAGGTGTTCACCTCTGTATTCAACCTCTCCCTGAACCAGTTCGCTGTCCCCACCTGCCTCAAACAGACCACCATTGTCCCTGTACCAAAGACACCCTCCATCACCTGCCTGAACGACTACCGCCCTGTGGCACTGACCTCCATCATCATGAAGTGCTTCGAACAGCTAGTCAGAACCCACATCTGCTCCACCCTTCCTGACACCTTGGACCCCCTTCAATTCGCATACCGGCCCCAATAGATCTATGGACGATGCCATCGCCCTGACATTGCACACTGCCCTCTCCCACCTGGATAAGGCAAACACATACCTGATGATGCGGTTTATAGACTACAGCTCAGCATTCAACACAATTGTGCCTGCCAAGCTTGTTCTCAAGCTCAGGATCCTGGGTCTTAACACCTCCCTCTGTAACTGGATCCTGGATTTCTTGACAGGCAGAGCCCAGGTGGTCAGAATGGGCAACCTCACCTCCTCTGCACTGAGCTTCAGCACCGGAGCCCCTCAGGGCTGTGTACTCAGTCCCCTCTTGTACGCCCTGTTCACGCATGACTGTTTGGCCATGTGCAGCTCCAACGTCATCCTCAAGTTTGCAGACGACACCACCATCCTGGGTCTCATCTCCAACAACAATGAGACTGCCTACAGGGAGGAGGCCAGCATCTTGGCAACTTGGTGTCAGGACAACAACCTCTCTCTCAACATCTGCAAGACTAAGGAGATGATTGTGGACTTCAGGAAGTGGCAGGAGGGGGATCATGCTCCTATTCACATTGATGGTGCTGAAGTAGAGAGAGTCTCCTGCTTCAAGTTCCTCGGTGTGTTCATCAACAATGACCTCACCTGGTCCAGACAATCGGACTCGGCAGTAAAAACTGCCCAAAGGTGCCTATACCTCCTGAGGAGACTCAAGAAGTTTGGCACGTCCACCAAAACTCTCACAAACGTTTACAGGTGCACCATAGAGAGCGTCCTCTCTGGCTGCATTACTGCCTGGTACGGCAGCTGCTCCATTGGCTCGCATCATTGGCTGCCACCTCCCCTCCATGCAAGGCATCTACCACCACACACGATGCCTTAGGAAAGCACGGAAAATCACCAGACTCCAGCCACCCAGGCCATGGACTGTTCACTGTTGCTGCCGTCTGGTAGACATTACCGGAGCATCTGGGCACGGACTACTGCACTCACAAACAGTTTTTTCCCCCCCAAGCCATCAGGCTTCTCAACCAGCAGCATTAATCAGTGATCACATTGATCACGTCATGTACGCTCTGGTTACTACCTTCTTATGGACATCAAATGTACATCACTACATTTTATGTGCATATTCATCTGCACTCCTACACTTTATATTTATAATATTTAATATTCAGATTACTGCTGCTAGTTCTTTACTGTGTGCTACTGTTTTGCATACTTTTGCTATTCCTGCCCTTATTTGTGACTCTTTTGATAAGTTTGTTTTTTTCTTTTATCATGCGCCATGATAAATGCATTTTATTTTACTGTATTGCTGTTTATGCACAACTTAGCTATTTTTTTTGCCCGTATTTGTGACTCTCTTAGCACTTATTATATATATTTATCTTATTTGATCTTATTTTGTATTTTTTGTCTATGCCTACTACGTAGTTGGTGCTTGCCATGTGCCAAGAATTTCACTGTTCAGAATGACCCTGTGTTATACTGTCCACATGACAATAAACAGTTTGACTATTATATGCTTAGCATTATCCTGGCCGTTCGCCATTGTAATGGTTTCTCTAAAGTGGAAAATATATATCCACATCAAGCATTCTTGTAGCCCAGCTAATAATAGCAACACGTGTGGTTATACTGGCGTCCGAACGTGGATATTGTAGCATACTTAGAGACTGTCATTGAACTGTTAACCGGAGACGGTGCCCGTCTTAAAGGGATCATATTTTGCTCATGTCCAGCTCTATGCTTATCTCGGGACTCCACTAGAGTAGTTTTGCATGATTCACAGTTCAAAAAAGTCCTTATTTATCTTATATTGGCCCTTTATGCAGCCCCTCTGTTCAGGGTCTGTCTGAAACAAGCCGTATTAGCTCCTGTCTCTTTAAAGCCCACTTTCTTCTGATTGGCCAACATCCTCTTTCCGGTGTGGAGGTTCAGAAAGCAAACTATAAACCTACAATGTAACATATAATTTCATTCTTGATTGGAAATTGGCAACTTCTCAAATCCAATCTGATTTGGAATATGAGTAGACAGCACAAACATCTGCAGCAACAAAGATTACAGAAGGACGTCTCTGTTGGGTGTACATGTGGGAAATGCGCTAAAATGCCGGAAGACGTCTGCTGTCAGGAAATAACAAAGGTAAAGTAACTACTAAAATGTTATACTGCTTTCGCCAAACGACTGTATAGTATCTCCCTACTCTTGATTATAGTTGATTGCTTATTACTTGCAAAAGGTTTGTTGTAAAGACATGTATGCATCATCGTTCCCTTGTCGTCCCTTGGGAACTTTTGATGACCATATAAAGAAATCCGTCCAAAGTTGCAGAAAGTATAAAAAAAAACGTTTGAAACTTAGTGTTCAGAGCAGTCTGAAGCCAGAGCTTTTTGCTCACAGGGATTACTTTATCATTCATTTAGCTCATTATTTGACACGTTGGACACATTTAGTAACATATGTATACATATGCCGGAAAATAAAGGAAAAGCATAATGTATCCCCTTTAAAAGCGAGCAACAAGCTTTCCTATTTGTAGCAGGCAGTAGCCTACCGACCATAGGCCATTACACTACTCACCAATATCAATATATATAATATAATGTTTCCAATCAATATACACAAAAGGTGTATTCCCCCCTCCCCCCCATCCCCGTATGGCCCCATAATTAAATCACGATTCACTCTTTGTGACTAGAACTCTTCTGAGAGGGGCAAGAGCAACAGGCAGGAAGCAGACTAGTGGGCCATCAATAATGGAGAGCCACATCTCATCATGAGTGAAATATACATGAAAAGTTCCACGGAGCATCCACGCATTTCCAATAGAAAGGGGAAAGTGTTCTGAACTCAACCTCTCACAGGCTTCTGAGCCCAGTTAATGCCAGTAAACACACTGCATGCCATTTTGAAGTCAGTATCCGGACTCTAGTTTCAGGCTGACTTGAATTGATTCTTGTTGTTGCCCTTCACCATCTTTTACAACTGGTTACAAGCATTTCAGTTCACTTCTTTAAAACTCTTCACACATTTCTCTGTGCCAACATGCAGCTTGGCACAACAATTAATTTCACGCCCAAAATGCACCAAAACTATCAAAACACGGCACACGTCTCTGAAAATCAAATCGTTCATCCAAAACACCAGCGCTAGTTTTCTCCCAACAAGAACATTTTGTCACTCGTTACACAATGGCCTAAACAGACACTAACGACAGCCAGTACAGTAGATGCATCATATTATGTCAATATTTGAAGTAGTAGATCATTTTGTGTTCTCTAGTTTAGTCTAGCTCTCTAGTAAGAAATGTACACATTATGTCTTATTTTTTTTACAAACAAACTTTCCATTATAAAAGAATGACATCTCGTTATAGAATATACTACACTATATGCTACAGGAACGAGTCATAGAAATGCTGCAGTAAAAGCTTGAATGCACTTTATTTTTGCCAGGGTTTTCTGGCCTAAAGTAATTCCAAAATACACAAAATGAAAAGTATGTATAGTAGCCCTAATCTCATCTGAGACTACAGCTCTTGGCCTCTTCCTCTCCACATATCATTCCAAACATGTCCCCTTTTATAGATGGTAATGATTGAAAACACCAGGGTAGGTCTCCAACTGAGATGAGAATCAGCTGTTCGTCTCATTTACACAACTTCACTCAACAGTTTGTCACCATTCCATAACCAATCTAGCCCTGCGATAGACTGGTGATCTGTCCAGGGTGTTCCCCCGCCTTCCGCCCAATCAGAGCTGGGATAGGCTCCAGCACCCCCCGAGACCCTAAACAGGACAAGCGGTTGAAGATTGATGGATGGATAACCAATCTACTTCGTTTAGGATTTTGAATATATTTCAATATGGTATTTGTGATTTAGTAAATTACTGTCCACTTGAATTATGTAGGCTATGTTTTAAATTTAAATGTAACAGCAGAATGGGCTGTAGATAGATACAGTTTTGCTGGTGGTTGAGTTTGAATGAGAAAAGAATTTAAGCAATTGACAGCTGTGGTCACTGAATGCATTTTGTGTCAAAACATTGAAAAATCATTCAAAGTTTGGTCCACGTAGACTGCTGTTGTGCTGTGTGAAGAGTTTTGAAAAAGTAAACTCAGTATTGGCAAATGCCTGTAACCAATTGTAAAAAAACAAACAAATAAAGGAATGGAACTGGTAAAGAGTTTGACATATGAACTATGTTTATTTTTCTTGAATTTACCCAGCCATAAAAGGTGTTGTGACAGTCCTACAACATCCACTTTAAAGTGATTTAATGGTCTTAAACTTGTTTTTCCCTATTCCTGTTGATAAATAATGGCAGATGACAGAAAGTGTTAAAGGCCCTGTCTTCCCTGTGGCATCTATTTTACTCTCATTTTCACTCTAGCCCCCTCTCTTGTGCCTAAACTACCGCTATTATGGCACTGCAACTCTCTAGCTATTCCCTTCAATCTCCCTTAGTGCCAGAGTTTATACTTATTTTGGCCTCTATTTTTAATAACTGCACACTGTCTCTCTCTCTCACACACACACACACACACACACACACACACACACACACACACACACACACCATCTCTCTGTCTCTCTGGATAATGATGGTCCATCTCTGGTAAAGAGGTGTGGCCTCTCCTTCACTTCCTACTTTGATCTGCTCTCTGATAGGTCAACGGTCATTCCATGGATACCGTGTGATTGGTTGTTTACTCCCACTGAGGGAGCAGACTCAGACCTTATTATGGGGGCCTACCAGATGGCTGTAGAGAGGCATGAGATGATAGGGAGAGAGGTGTGGAGGAAAACAGCAGAGTGATGCCAGTGGAGTGCGTGTAGCAGAAAAAGTCAGAGTGGATAAAGGAGAGGTTGAGAGGCTGCAAAAAATACACGCATGAGAGGAATGATAGGGAGCGTCTGCACAAAACGAGACATTAAAAGGATTAAAACATAATATCACAGCGGGAGGTGGAGAGTCATCACACTACTACAGCTAGCTGCCGTGACCCAAGGCTCAACCGTCAAACTTGGCTATCTTTTGAAAAAGCCAACAAAGTAGGAGGTGGGATTGAGAAATATTGGTTTGTTCCACTTTGATCTCTGATGAAAGCTAGGAGAGAGAGAGAGAGAGAGAGAGAGAGAGAGAGAGCGAGACAGCAAAACAGGAGCAGAGAGACAGGCATTCAGAGACCGGGTACAGTCACTAACAGAGACAGCACTAATGGCGCCATGTTCTCAGTCACAAGTCTAGATAAAAGCTATAAAAGCACAAAGCACAAGCCCTAAACTTCTAAACTATTTAATTCAAAGTGCTGGATGCCAAGAGTGTGTGAGTGGGTAGACTTACTTTGGTCTCTTTTCCACTCAATGGCGCTGCCAATAGCATCTCATTTTAGAGGGCGATGAAACCCTAAACTCACTTTTTGTTAGCTGTTAATCAATGTTCAAACATTACAGTTTGTTACAATTGCTAACAAGCGTTTACCTATGCTTAAGATACTTTTTTCTTCACACCTACATCACACAATTAGCCAAATAGTTACGTTTTTTAATTAACTATTTGATTTAGTTTCAAAATGCAAAACAACTTTCTCTGCATACACTAACTCTATCAAAACATGAGAAACCGACTCAATATCAAATCATTCTTTCAAAAGACTAGCATTTTTTCTATCCAAGAGGAACATAGTCAATCGTAGCACAACGACTTTCTAACAGTTGATGGCGTTACAAGAACTGCATTACTTTTCATGTTATCCCCGCATACAATAGACAATATGAAACCCATTGTTTTTTATGAATCAGTTTCCTTTTACTTCCTTTTACCTTTTACTTTCTTTATTTTACATTTATTTTTTGTGTTGAATGTGTGCATTTTTGGCAACATATTATCTAAAAGTGAATGAGTCATCTTTACTTCATAGAATGTGCAGTAGAAACAAAATTGTAAGTGACAGAATTGCTACAGTAAAAGCTTTACAGTATTAACAACATGAAATTGCTGACAGTGATCAACAACAAATCCAACATACATGGCCTTTGGTGCCAAATGTGTAAAAATAAAATACACAAATACAGTAAATACAGTTGTGTGCAAGCATTTGTAAAAGACAACAAAGATCCATAATTTTGCTATTGCGTAAGCTTGTATGTAAAGAAAATTTAAGCATTTTAGAAACGTGTTAATTGACTGCATATTGTGGAAAAAACAACATGAATTGTGTTAATGGTATGGTCCACAACAGACAGATGTTGTGCTAATTGTGTTTAGAGTTTTGAAAATGTGACTACAGATTGGACAAAAGGATGTTAGCGATTGTAAAAATACTGCAATCCTTGTCATCTTGACAAAAGTGAAAAAATGTTCTGTGTAAATCTTCAAAGACAGCAAAATCTTTCTATCGTCAACTAGCGATCGGAAAAAAATGTCTGAATGAGGAGGTATTAATGCTTTTCAGACTCTGAGGCGTCTGAAAAGACGACGGCAAACCTCTAACACCAAAGGCCGCCCCTCTCTTTGTCAGTTGACTCTGTCATTCTCCATTAGCTGCAGTAGCTACTAATGATGTGCACCAGCTCGAGTGTGTAGGGAAGACTTCATACTGTCATTCACACTCCTCCCACCCTACCATCCCAGCTCAACCCCGCAATTTCATACTTTTCAAAACTGTGGAGAGGGCGGAGACAGGCAGTTTCTGTCCATTTCATCACCCTTTAAATTTCCGGGCTATCACATGGTACATATTGTGTATATTCCCAACAGAGACCTTATGAAATAAATATATATGAAATATGTACATACATTAACTATTTGTCTTTGTCCATCGGGAGAGTAGGAAGGAAGAGAGGTAAGCAGTGAAGAAGAGAGATAAGGTAGGAAGCGTTGTGGCGTGATTCTGTCACTGGCCATGAGGGGGATATAGGGTCTCAGATGTGGAAGTCTCTAAGGACTTTCTACATGCTCATACTACTACGACTGAAATGAACATATTTTATTTCAGACACACTTGGTTGCAGTGATAGTTAACTAATTAAGGCCAAAGATGCTATACCAGTGAATTTTAGATCAGATCAGACTTCTGTGAGAAAGCCTTTGAGAAAACTATGAAGTTAGATTTTCATCCCGAGTCTGTAAAAGTGCTTGGTGCAGCATTAGTAGGACTGCTTGCTGTAGTGCAAGTGATGGTTTTCTTTTTTCTTTTGATGAAGTAGCAAAAGCTGATTAAACACATATGTACATGCCGTAGAAATGCATACGCACCGGTTTTTTCTGCATTTTCTGTATGCCGGGGTACAGCATTTTGAGGCTTTCATCATCTTTTCATTCATGTTGTTTGATGACTTTAAATATCATGTGCATTTTGTGTTGTGTTTGTGTGTCTGTTTATGTACGTGTGTGTGTGTGCGTGCATTGTCTGTGTGTTTGTGTTTCGCAAAGGTGGAAAATTGAGTAGAATAGTAACCATGAATTCGCTCCATCCGTGCACTAAACCAGCTGATTCTAATTAACACAACTATTCAGCTATAGGGGAAACTAATTCACGACATCAGCTAGTTTAGTGCATGGATGGAGCACAGTCACGGTTATCGCTGAACCTGGTTTTTCCACCTCTGCCACCTATCCAGACCAGGTCTTAGCAATAGCGCTGGCATGCTGTGTTATTTTTGCACACGAACACAAACCTATCCAAAATCACACAAACCCCTTTTGTGTATCATGTTATGTTGGCCTATTTCATTTTGACATAAATCATTAAACCAATGAC
>OMKK01087692.1:0-12457 GCA_900302305.1 Polymixia japonica
CTTGGTGTGTATGAAAGAGTACTCAGCACTTTTCAACTTTGCTAAAAATAATTGCTATTGTACATGTAGTATTACTGTAATTATGTGTGTGAAACAGATATGTGTGTGTGTATGTGTGCATGCGCGCGCCTGCCTGCTCCCCTGTGTATGTGTGTGAAAGAGAGATTACTCTGATTTAGTGTTCTCCCTGTCAGGCTGTGACACAATGACAGCCTAGTTTGCCTCAGGGAGGCGTTTCTCTCTAAGTGGACCTTTAAAAAACAGGAAACGACTTCACGTCCCACTGGAGCGCAGAGGAGATGAGGCCTGCTGCCTCTGTACAATAGCCCACCTACTATATACACACACACATACACACACACACACAAATGCATTTTAGTACCCACAATCACTTTCATACAATACAGATGTCTCTCTCTCAACAAGCACACACACACACACACACACAATTGCACACAAGTCACACCTGAGCCCCCTTCAATAGACACAATTCACCACACTAACAACCAAGTGAAACGGTGTGAGTTACCAGGGGCAACAGGAGGGGAGAGAGAGAGAGAGAGAGAGAGAGAGAGAGTCTACCTGTCCGGACACATCACGCTGTCCTCGCCACCCGCTTCAGTCTGTCAGCTTTTCCTTTTGCTGATGACATCAGGCGATATCACGTTTCTGTAAGGTACCGCGTTTCACCGCCTTCATTACAGTTGTTACAAAAACCGGTTTGTAACAAATTCTAAGGTAAAAAAACAAAACAAAAAAAACACTGTAGTGCTGAATTTGCATCCGAGACTAAAAGTGTCAAATATGTTGTGAGGGGAGTATGTTGTGAGCACTGACAACCACCTGAGGTGTTTCACAACTTGCGGAGGGTCACGAATTCACGACATCGTGAGTCTGTAGACCATAGCTGTCTCTCATTGACTCCAATCAGTTTGACGAGGTTTCTAGCGCGCATAATCCTTGTTTTGCTGGTAAGGTGAACAGGTGCTGGTGTACTTCAGTGTAATGAAAGTCCCATGGAATTGTGCCTTGGGCTAAAGGCATGCGGGAGACTATGGGTTGAGGCGTGTAGGTCTGTTTTAGGGATTACTGAGGCCAATTCACTCTCGAATCAGCCTATTGAAGTTACCTGAGACTGCATGCAAATATATGAATAGCATGAAAAATGTGTTCCAGACAGTTATTTATATTGTGTGGAGCTGTATACATGTTTAATTCTTACTGGTGCAACCCATGCTCAAAATGTATACACTCATGGTGCTATAAGGTACCTTAGATAAAAGATTCCCCAAAGTAATGTACTGTATATCATACATGGATAACTGTTCACACTCAGTGTTTATTAGTTCATGTCTGCTTGCCCTGTCATTTTGTCAGATTCAAATTGACAAACGTTTTATTCGTAATCCAAGTCTCCAAATGCTCACGGTGTCATTAATTCAAAGTAGGTCACACAAAGTTGGTCTGCGCAACACATCAACAACAAGAGGTGGATGTCGTTATTTGGTTATCAATTTAATTGTTAAGACCGAGACACAATCACATTGTAGCCATACAGAATAAGAGTCTAGTTGCTGATATACAGTATGATCTACTACAGTAGAGGTTGTTAAGACTCGTTGTGTCCTGAGTGACCCGTAGTTTAACACAACGCTGGATTACAGTGCAAGGGCCGTCTCGGCTGGGTAACGTTTAAAGCTGTTGGTGTTCCATTAATGCCTCGACACACACACACCGCTACCCTGGTTGTCGAGCGGTGTCATGACTGTCGTGTGTGTGTCTGTGATAGTCAGAACTGAGGAAAAGGAAATCCATCAAAGCCCATCAACTATTGAAACTATTCAAGACCCACTTGATTATCGCTGTCAGGCATTTAAAAAGCCTTAAAAGTGGGTCCATTACTTGCAATATTAAAAACAGGAGCTGTTTTTAACAAGTATTTATAATATACTTAACTAATGTTTTGCCTAGGTCTGGTGTATGTGGGCATGCACATGTGTTTGTGTTGAATGCATGTGTGTGTGTGTGTGCGTGCGTGGGTGTGTGTGTGTGTGTTAATGTGGGGGGCAGACCAGGGAGGACATAGAGGAGTGTCTGAAGGCAGCAAGGGATTTGAAGATGGGTGACTCCCACGTGGAGCTCCGACCATATGAAATATCTGGGGTCAGCGGTCCACCCTGGAAACGACTGGAACAAGAGGAGAGAGGAGAGGAGAGGAGAGGAGAGGAGAGAGGAGGCAACACATAATTCGCTCACAATTTAGTACACAGAATTTTGGCATTAAAATAAATTATTTTAATCAGAAATTTAAAAGTGGTTTGAAAGAGTTAGCATATATATAAAAAAATTGGATCAATTTTGTGGACCTTGTATTCCATCAAGAAACAGTAGTTGTAATATAATGTCTGACAATATTCTAACCAATGAATTAAGAGTGAAATAGTTACCTGACTGTGGCTGAGCGTGTCGAGTGGTTTACCAACGTGTTCTGACTGGCAGTTCGATGAGGGATGGTACCTAAACGATGAAACCAATTAGATCTGTTGTAATGCTTAATCCAAGTCAAAAAACATTACAGAATTAAATGTCTTATCGTAGTGTGTCAGAACAGTTTATGAGCTTTTCAGAGCTCTTCTGATAGGATCAGAACATGTTATGTCTCACGTTGAAGCAAACGCACTTGCTGCAAACTTGCTCGCTGTACTGTTGCAACAAAGAGAAATGATTTGGAAAATAACTGAATTTAGTCCTCCAGTACTAGAGCAAGATAAATGGGTGTGTGAAACTCTAGAACGATTACTATTGTATGTCAGAATATTCACTTTAAACAGACTTTCACAGAGCCTGCTAACCTACAGCTAACATACAGCCTAGCGCTGTTAGCTCTATGACAAATCGCACATATAATCCTTTTTTAACAACAGTTAAAATCCTCCTGATCAGTCTGTTGGTTCTTGTTATGATTACCTCTTACACGGTATTTACTCAACCACAGACCCGCTGATTATTTACAGGCTCCAAACAGCATTTGTCAGCTGTCAAGTCATTAATCAGCCGCAGCAGAAGTTAAAGCCCTTCGGGGAATTAATTACATAATAAAGCAGGAGCTCTGCAGGTATCAGCCTAAGTGTTTTAGCAGAAAACATCTGTATTAATTTATCACAGTGGGTGGTAAACCCTAAAGAGCATCACAAGATGATTTCGTGGAACGGGACGGTTCCAACTTATATTTCAAAACTACACCTCATCCCTCAGTCTACCGCATGGAAAGATTAAGAGAAAATTAACAGAAATGTTGTACCTCAAGTCATAATGTATGTCATGATCATAGCGTACACATTACGGTACAGATGTATACTTACATACATGACGTACATGCATGGCGCTGCCGTCAATCAAACCGCTAATTGTTTGTACCGTGCTCTACCCATTGAGCTACTAAACAAAATGGCCCCCGACAGACAGCCTTACCAGAGCTTAGGAGAGCTGTTTTAACAGTGACAGTGAAACGACCCTGGCAGCTTCAACGTTCAAGGCCACGGTGCGTTTGAGGAGGACAGCGTACATTCACCTGCAATGAGTATCAGCAGTAAATTAAAGTCTTATGAGAGGGCCACTGAGGTGCGTACCCATTCGGCCGTCTTGCGGAGGGCTGACTAATGACAGTCTAGGGACAGGGTCCGGCTGAAAGACAGAAAGAGAGAGACAGAGTAAGACATAAACACACACAGACACACAGAAAGAGACGGCGCACATCATGAGGTTTTATTTGTTCGAACCTCAAATCATTCTTTTCATTCATCATTCAGTTTATTCATCAAACAATCAGTTAGCTTTAACCAGTAAGTGATTCAATAGTTCATTCACAGAAAACCATACACCAAGTAGCAGGATGTACGATCTTGGCTGAAAAATATGTAATATGCACGTTTCAAAATTGGAGGTTTATGTGTGAAGATGGAACTTACTTTCCTAAACAGGTTCCTTCCATCTACCTCCATGTTGCCACCCCTACCAGACAGACAACACACTGTCTATTAGTCTTTTTGAGGTTAGTTAGTTGTGTTTAAGCGTTTTCAAGCAAAAACCTCACTTCTGTGAAGCAGCAACAATGGCAGTTTCTTTTCCAAAATGAGATATCCACCATTTGAAACAAGTGACATATTCTCTTACAGAACGAATATAGTGAAACATTTTATGATTCATACAAATTTTTTAAAAGAAAAAAAAAAAACATGTAGAATGTTTTTTGTCACTAAAATGACTTTTTTATAACAACCTGAATTTAAATGAAAGCTTTGTTATGAATGAATTGGCTGGAGGGTCATTTCTTCCATTCACTCAGTAGTTAAAGTCGCTTTGGATAAAACAACATTTGCACTAAAAATCCAGTCAGTCAATCAATCCAGTGTCAATGTTGTCTAGGAAACTGAATAGGGATTCATAACTAAACCAGTAAGCAAAGGTAGTACCAAGCTTATCCAGGTGTGTGTGTGTGTGTGTGTGTGTGTGTGCGTGTGTGACCGTGGTAAGCCGCAGGGCAGGGCAAAACTATACAGCAGCTAAAGCTAACATAAGCCACCAGGGCTGAACCCAGGATATAGATTGTTTTCGTTGTGAAATACCTCCAACATACTCACTCTCTCTCTCTCTCTCTCTCATACACAAACCACTGCAAGAGACAGAACAAGAGAGAGAGAAAGAGAGAGAGAGAAAGAGAGAGAGAAAGAGATGAAGGGAGAAGTGTAATACTCACAGATTAGTGGTTGACGAGTGTCGTGAGAGGGACATGGGAGAGCTATATGGGATCTGTAGGACTGAAGAGGACAAGAAGCAGAACTAGCTGGGTTTACATGGAGCCTACTATTAGATTTATAATCTGAATAAAAGCCCAACCAGTATGACAATATATCAGGTTACTACCTTAAATCAAACAGACCAGCCCATTCCAAAGAAAACTTCATTCAAGGTAAAATGGGTGGTATAAACCATTGATAATCCTCTCAATAGGAGAATATTAGCGGCTAATAGTCATATAAATGCTTCAACAGACTACCTTCTGTGTACGTTTGCTTGGAATATATAACATTCTTAAATAACATTCTTTGCAGATAACATTTTCTGCATGTAACTGCAGCCACGTATGCAAAGAGAATATCGCTTACGATATATTTATGCATATGTAAATGTAATATATGTATAGTTTAAACATGCATTTTAATTTGGATAGTAATCTAGTATATCCTTAGATCACTACAGTGATGACAATGGTGTCAACATATGAAATATAGTGTGCTTGTGTAAAAATATCGGTCAAAACGTAAAATACTCAACAGTTTGTTGTAGTTTACTTTTGTGCCAGACGAGTGGGGTCAGCTACACATAACATTACAATCAGTGTGAGAAACTTACAGAAGTTTAACGCTGTACTGTTCTGTAATTATCAACTTACCTAACACTCAGTAAACCCCACCCGTCTAGGTTAGCATGGGGTTCCTAGCTTGGGGTTCCTAGCATGGGGTTCCTAGCATGGGGTTCCTAGCATGGGGTTCCTAGCACAGGGTTCCTAGCATGGGGTTCTTAGCTTGGGGTTCCTAGCATGGGGTTCCTAGCACAGGGTTCCTAGCATGGGGTTCTTAGCTTGCGATGGCAGAGTTGGCTGGGCAGCCTGGTATTTTCTGCTGCCATTGTCTTACTGGTGTTGTATTGTTTGTTAAGAATGGCATTTATTGTGAGCTGGTGGATTTTATTGTACTGTATGTCTGAGGGCTGTCCTGTTGTTTGTGATCATGGTTAATGCTGTAAACTGCTGTGCTCAAAGTAAATAATGAAGTACAATGATTAAATTGTTGTTTACCAGATTTTTGTCCACAAGGGGTATGAGAACTGTAGTTCATCTGGGACACTGATGAGGCTTTGGCACTGCATGAGAACAAATATGAGCAGGTGAAATAGAACAATAAAACATGCAGTGTTGGTTCCTGGAGAATAGAGAAGCAGGCTTGTGACAATAAGGAAGACAATAAGACAATGAGGAATGCTCTACTATCCCTCAACAACTACCTCCCTGGTGCCCTTGAGCAAGGCACTTAAGGTCACTACAGTCAGGAGTTTTGCTTTAACATATCATTATAAAATATATTTGATTGCATATTGTAATGGCTATGAAAGAATGACACCATGGCCGACTGGTTCCCTAGAAACCTCACGTTCACAATGGAATTTTCTTTTTTTCGTTGAACTTTGTAAACAAATGGTGTGTAGTTGTAGCTGGGTTTTGAAAAATAAAATGGCTTGGTTGTCTTTGCGGCAGCTATTTAAAAAAATAATACCACTAGGAAGCTCAAGTAGTCGCCAAAACCTCACAATCTTGTCTGTAGCTGTTTTGACCACCGACTGCTCCGGTGGAGCTGCTCGGTGTCCAACAGCAGCCTGACAACACACTGCGGCTGCACTAGGAAGCTCTCCTGTGCGAGTGTTTAGAATGGTGTACATTTAAAGCCGGGCATTGCCGAAAAAAGAACATGTATGCTCATTCGACCTCCCCATGTAAAAGAAAAGTAGACAAAAATAACACATACTGTTGCAGAAAACGTTGTGGTTTGGAGAGTACTAACATACAGTAGGCCAGACAGAGCAACCACAAACACATTTATTTGTGCTAGACAGATTTTACTGCCTATCAAGTGCAAATACATAATTCATCCCACAATAAGGTAATAAATGTAGTTAAATGTGTGGTTTACAACAGAGATGACTTTTCCCTGTCATGTGATGCTATAGATATAGTAGATAGAGAAGACAGACAGGCAGACAGAGAGACAGGCAGACAGATATTCTCTCAGGCCCTGGAATGCATGGGATTAGTTGTTGAATTCCCATTTTTACTGCAAATTAAAAGCACTACACTGCTTAATGGATAGCAGCTTTCTTATGAAAAATAACTTGTAACTCAAATTGGGCTCAGAGTTTAGTGTTACGGTAAGTCTATATTCAGTTAAAAAAAAAGTGGCTGCAGTGGGACTGTAATACTTATGTAAGATGGATGAATGACGTTGAGGTCTACAAGGACTACCACTATAAATGTTTTCTAACCATTTAAAGACAGTTTAAAGTGAGAAACTTTGCTTTAAAAGGGAACTTAACTTTACTGGTTGAAGCCCCTCCTAGTCTATTTGGGATTGCACCAAAGTACCTAAAAGGCTCTTAATTCATTTATGTAGATACTGTAGCTACCCTTCTTAAAAACCCGCACTTTTCCTTTAAGCTGAGCTCTCGTTCAGCCCTGGCTGTAATTTGGCAGCAGCAGATATGCCAGGAGTGACACCTAGTGAGAGAGGAGCTGTAACAGCCAACTGCTTGGGAATAACTCCTTACAGTACAGTACTGCCAAACCCAAAGAAACATTTATTTGTGTGTTCTGTCGACGCAGCAGCATTTAATTCCAAAGCATTTAAGGTTTTTCTGCCACTGTTGGTCTGGCTTTTTTCTTTGTTGTTTCCTAAACCTGGGATGACGAGTGACGAATCACAATACAGTATATATTATGTTCTATATAATGCGCCCGTAAAGGAGACTAAAAACACAATGTATAAGGTGGGACATTAATATTATCCATAAGCCAAATGCTGGTTAATTTTGTCTGTGCTACATTTGTGTTTTATACTAGCCACTTTGGCAGATACAAAACTGCATTTTTTTGGTTTAATTTCTACATATTGAAATGTTCTACATGTTGAAATAATTAAAGTGCAATGGTTGGGAAACATTTTTCCTACAACCAAATTTTTAAATAATTAACCAGCTGGTGGTGAATTTTCCAGATCCAATGAGATTATACAGCAATCAATTCTGATAACTATCTACTTGGTGTGCTACCTCTGATGCTGAAGAGAGTTCTCCAGCTTGGTGATGTAGGTATTCTGTTCATTCAGCTTCCTGTGAAAGAAAAGAATATAAGAAATGCAGCAACATTTTGGAAAACTGTGGTACAGAAATATTTGCAGAAATGGTGTCTGCGGTGTTTGGGGCATGCTTACTTGGACATCTGTTGCATTTCTTGCTTCATCTTGACTAAAGCTGCCTCTAGTTTCTCATTCTAAAGGGATTGATAATAGGGTTAATGGTGGCTTTTGTAATTCACACAAATATATTGTCCAGTTTTACTAGGTTAACATTTACATTTAAATCCAATTTTAGGAGAGTGTGAGGGATTTAAATTTATCCCTCACAGTGGCTGGTGTGTTTTTTTTTATTTAAAATAAAATGTTTTTAAAAGAAATCACCAGCAATTTGCCAACAAGGGCAAAAGGATTTTTTTAATGCCGTAGAACATCAGAAAACTGGTTGGTTATCTGCCAAAGTAACTAGTAGAGCAGACATGCATCACACAGGACAAATGCCCCTCACCCTCTCCTGGTAGTGAGTCAACAGTCTCTTCTGATGCCTTGCCTGGAACAGTAACACCTGAGGACAAGGATGAACCAATACTTATAGTCTGCATTCACAAATATAGTAAAATAGATATAGTTTTAGCTAAGCCTCCAAAGCTGTTATTCAGAGCGCAAACCATACTTGACAGAGTCATATACAATTCAAACAATTAGACAGATGACCGAATTACACTATTGCTATATTTGACAATGCACTGATATTTTTAAAGCAAATCAACATTATTCTGAATTTCAAAATATTCAATAGCTCAGGTCATCATTTGTTTCCCTTGCATAAACGTATGTGTCCTCCATACAAGACTGTGAATCAAGAAAGTAACCAAACCTTGCTGATTTCTGTAAAGTGTTTGGTTGCCACTACATTGATGTCAGAGAACAGAGCCTTCACCGCAGAGCTGCTCTGTGAACACAAAATTCATGTTAGTTGTGTTAGGATTAAAACAAGTGTTTAAATTAAACCAGTGGGGAGGTGAAGTGTTGCTTCCTTTGCTATTTCTCTAAAATAATGGGAAAGCTTGTCATCATTTGTGTTAACAAGAACAATGCCCCCCCATAAAAAAGCCATCAGATAGAGGTTTAGCCATCAGTTATGTCACAGTAAAGATGCTTACTTTGTCAGAGAGAGGAGAGACTTGACATTTGGCATTACATATTAAACACTGCCCTTGTTTTCCTGAAAGAAAGGTCACAATTATATACAGCTGAAAACACAAGGAGAAGGATTTAATGAACATAATAACATTCCCAGCCTCAAATGAGAGGAGACGTACACCGTAGCAAAAATCCCAACCGTGGAATTGGACTGCAGGGGCTCTTAAAGTGTTTTTAGCCTGGAACCCCAAAGCGAGTAAATGAAAGTCTAACCCTGGGACCCACCAATACACAGGATAAGATATCCCTCGTGCCATAATCCAAGGTGAGAATTCACATAGAGCTTAACATAATGATACGGTACCCTGCAAATGAATACCATGGAAAACATCTGTAGTTTACCCAGACTCAAGTAAAAACTACAAGTACTCTTGTGAAGACTCATCAGAAACAGGTCTGAGGCCCCATTAGAGGTTTTGGGGCCATGGTTTTAGTAACACAAGCATAAAAATCAATTTGCAGCTCTGCAGTATCAAATAAAGTCCAACAGATGTCCCTGTCTCTTCATGTTTCCAGCTGCCTACCAGATACTGGGCAATTTGAATGGCAAAAAAACAGCTTCAGATCAGCATCCAAATATTTTGTCAAACTGAGCAAAATAATCTAGATTGTATTAGTATGAATAATCCCACAGATTATTTACCTTTCTGAAAGCAGACATTGCAGATGACATGGCCGCAGGTTGTGACGGCTAGTTTGCGGTCAGCAGCAGGAGGCTGGAAGCAGGAGTTGCAGCAGATCCAGCAGGACATGTCGAGATAATAAACACTAACATATATCTATCTTTCATATCTGGAAAATAAGATTAGCGTTAGCCACCTAGCATGCTAACAAGTCACTGATAAACGGGTTGTTTTGGATCCCGGACGCTGATTGGCTGAGACCACGTTCTACTACCGTGACGATATTGTTTTAATATCAGTGCGCGTTCAACACAAACACCGGTCCGATCCACGTCGTTAGGTTAGTAGCAAATTATTGTTTATTACTATGTTATGTTTATGTTTAATCTTTGCTAGCATACGTTGCTAACTTAACATTCGTTTAGATAGCTCGCTAGTCGGTGCACCGCTCACGCAAAATAGGTCCAAACGAATTAACCGTTGCTTAGTAATCAATTGAATTCAGCGGAAGGATACCCTTTACCGTCCTGTAACAAACATTTGATTTTAAGGTTGTTGTGTCTTTATGTTGTGAATTCTTACAATACATATTAGCCGTTTTATAAAAGCAATATAGGGTATATATAAATAAGGTATGTCATGAATATTGTCTATTGGTGTAACAACACACCCCTAGTACCATATCCCTTTATTGTGTTCAGACCAAGGGAATATACAGCATTAGTACAGATGAATCTGAATTAATTACTTCAATTAACAATTTAATTGATGCCAGAGTTTAGAATGAAACAAACAGACAATTAGATTTTTAATTAAAACAAATTAATACAATTAGAGTTGAGTCCAATTCCATGTATTATTAGAGTTGAGTCCCAGAAACGACTCTTTTGGAATCAAAGCTCCATCCTTACTTAAGGGCAGTGAAGATTGGGAAAGTATAAGGGCATCATAAAACAATATTTTGAAGATGAACCATAAATACTACATGATGTTAAGGCAATTTACATGGACAATTTTTCCAGCAGTCTTAAATCCTTACACATTTTTGCTTTACAGAACAGTATGGTAGCCACATTTCTATGGTCTTGTTTGCCAATACCCAAATCTGCAGAAGGCAATATTGTCCATTGTCACTACCATAAAACATTCCCTTAGTATCATGGCTAATTCAAAGTCTGTCACACAAGCTGTTTGGAAACTGGAACCTTCACATATATAGTTTCACAAAACAATTGGAACTCTTTGAAAGCATAAAACCAACTTCTAGCTAGCCCACAGTATACACACTGGGATTTTTATTTATTCATTTATTAATCCTTTTTATTAGTCGTACACAGTACATGCTTTAAGCTCATCAAGTATAGACAATCAGCAGATGTTTACATGTTTAAGGTAATCATCAGACCAGCTTCTTGGCGATGAAGAAGTCTTTGAGTCGTTTCATCTGCCAGAGACCGACCGACAGCAAAATGGAGGTCTGCACCACAGCCCACCACAACACGTTGCTGTTGGTGTCCTCGCTGATCTGGCGGAACGTCTCCTCTTTCTCCTACAAAGGACAAGGGAAGGAAAAGAGGAAGGAGAGTAGGACATGAACATTTGCTAAACTGGTACAAAATACATGTTGACAGGTTGAAGCACATGGGAAATGAGGAAGGCCTTGTCTTATTTGTTGAAAGGTTTAGTTTTTCTTTTTTAGATACAAGGTTACTTATTTTTCCTAGAGGAGGGGATGGGAGGAAAGGATGATGTAGAGCGAAACTTGAACATTTGCTCAATTGGTACACAAAAACATGTTAACAGGTTAAAGGTTAAGGCTCTCTTTTTGGAAATATCTCTTAATTGTTGACTTGAGAGTTTGAGTTTTCAGAGTTTTCCTAAAAGAGATGAGGTTGAGGACATGGAGGAGCACGTGAGACAGGAACATTTGCTCAACTGAAGAAAGGATGTTAAGAGGTTAGTTCATCATCCGATCAGATGCTTTTCTGGAAAAGTCGTTCTCTCAATCATTGAATTAAATATAAATGAGCGCAATGAGATGCATGTGTTTTGATACAGTATGCTATATTTGCGTACGTGATTTAATTTGCCCCTACTGTTGAGTGATTTACATCATCATCTGTTGGCAAATTTCGCCTTTTAGGTCCAAGGGATTATCACAGTTGAAGTCATGACAGTGAAAATGCCCTCTGTTTACCCTCTGGTACTCCTGCTGCCTGGTTATGTACATCATCTGGTCTATGAGGTGAGTGAGGCTGCTCTCCATGAACTGAAGATTGTCCTTTGTCTTCTCAGCGGTGGGGTCAATGGAGTGTTCCCCCATCTGAACATCCAAATGCAGCTTCTATGCACGATAAGGAGAACCGATTAAAGGATTTCACTCTCTGGCCAAGCTGGAATGTAAAAAAGTGACTATAATCAATTTTTTTGTTTTGTGTATTTAGAATTAGGCATAAGGTGTAAGCAAGAGGAGAGCGGACTGTTTCGTGTCTGTTCATTTGTCAATCTGCACACAATGCAGACTAGCATCTGTGTTTAATCATGACTTTCTGTGTTTGTGGCTGAATCTTACTCACGCTGTTGTAACTAACTGTGTGTGTGTGTGTGTGTGTGTGTGTGTGTGTACTGGGTACATGTGTGTGTGTGTGTGTGTGTGTGTGTGTGCATGTGTGTGTGTGTGTGGGGGGCATGCAGGGAGATGGTTGATTGCAGGAATGTGACTGGTATCCT
>OMKK01087703.1:0-15854 GCA_900302305.1 Polymixia japonica
CTGTGATATTATATTATTATTATTATAACACTGTGATACTGTGTATATAAATTTGCAAAGGTGGCTATCCCGTCCATGCAAAAGAATGACCAGTTTTGTTGAATTTCTTTGCACCATTCTGTTGGGTTCAGAAAGCTCTGTGTGTGTGTGTGTGTGTGTGTGTGTGTGTGTGTGTGTGTGTGTGTGTGTGTGTGCGTGCGTGCATGTTTCTGCAGGTGTTTTTTTTTCAGGTGCCTATCGAGCATCCCGGCGGGGTGTGAGTGTGTGTGTGTGTGTGTGTGTGTGTGTACCCAGAATACTGTCTACAACACTGCATGCCGGTCACGCGCGTGCATGCTTCGGCGGGCACGTGCAAAAACGCGTGCATTAACACACACACACACACACACGCGTACGAATTATGTACCAGCTGGTCTAACTAATGTCGTGAAGGGGAGAGAGAGAGAGAGGAGCGTCAGACAGAGGTGTGAAGCAGTCAGGTGTTTGATGAGGTTATAGTCACACAGCGCCCATCTAACACATTTGCTCCAATAGGCTGCAACAGTCAGTGCAGGTGTTAAGAACTTTTCACATCATCCAGATAAACTAATATGTGCGATGGCTTTTATGTAAGTGTGCAAAGGAAAGTTGCGCGTCGGTGACGGCATCTGTCTGTCACGTTTGTTCGAGACAATGAAACTGTATAAAAAAAAAAAGACTGGATTATATGACGGGATATATAGTGCATCTGAACGTTTTTTTTTTTCTTTTAGGAGAGAATTAGAATTTAGCGTGTCTTTTTTTTCCCCCTCTAACTTTCTATTCATGTTAGATGTTGCTGTTTTATTTTCACGGTTTTATTGAGGAGATGTAGTCGACCTCCTCGAGTCGACTATTATAATCCTGAGAAAGCATCAATCCTTGGAAGTGAAACATAATCTCATTTGACCTTGTGAAGCAGGATAATAGATGTGTATTGAGCGAACCACTGCCCCCTCCCCCTCTTATTTTTTTTTTATCGACAGCGTCAGATATCGGTGTTTATCAAGCATGTTCAGGGATTGAAAATAACAATTAAAAAAAAGAAAGAGTAAGCAAAGGACGGGTGACGACTGGAGAGAAAACCAGACGACACGCAGAGATCAGAGGAGGAAAACGCAAGGCACAAGACACGGTAACAACACACGTCTGTCCTACCTTCCAGTCTCCTGCAGGCATCAGTTGCTCACAGTTTTCCTGCAGAGAGACAGATAACGAGAGACAGAGAGAGAGAGGAAACAGAATCAATAGAAAGAGAATCAAAGTTAGTTGAAACACTCACACACACACATCCTCCCCACACGTAAAGGTTTCCACTGCACCAGAAGAAGCCAGAGTGTTGGAGCCGAGGGCCACGTTTGATATACAGGAGAGCAGCACAAGCTGTAGGCTACACAACTGGGCCCACATCAGAAAAAGTCCCAGTCTCCCAGAAGCACCTCAGTAGTTTGATGTGTTTATCTTCAGTAAGGTATCTTAAGGTAGCTTGCGCAGGAAGTGCGCACGTACAAATGTGTTGGAAAAATAAGACATGTTTAAAGAGGCATGGGGAAGAGGTCAGTTCCAAACTAGGGCCACGCCATTTTAAAATGTAAACACTCATACTGCTGGTGAGCATTCTGGATAAATGTCTCCAAAACAATTGGCTTATAATCTCTTCAACGCATCAGAATGTGTTTGGTTTGTGAAAAATAAAAACTTGTTATATCACCACACTCCGTTTTAGAGAGTGGATAAACACAGTCTACTAAAAACGCCTTTGTGAGACTGGGAACAGATCAGTAGTTAAGTGAGGTAAGATGGTGACCTACATGGAGAAAGAGAGCCTTACCCTGGATTCCCCTAAAGCAAATTACAACTCTGATCATCTTCATCCACAGAACAAAGACATTTGGGGCATAAAACATTTTTGTCATCTGGCCAGAGTGGCAAGAAGAATTGAATGAATTTTGCCAGCCTTCTTCTTGATAAACCAAATAAGATTGTTAAATCAAATCAAAGCCACTGATTTAAATAAGTAGG
Organism: Polymixia japonica; assembly: GCA_900302305.1. Lineage (NCBI taxonomy): Eukaryota > Metazoa > Chordata > Actinopteri > Polymixiiformes > Polymixiidae > Polymixia > Polymixia japonica. Next base: position 2,041 of record OMKK01087703.1, read on the forward strand.
CTACCTGCCAAAATGGCTGGTAGAATTGACAGGCTGACAAGCTGCAGACAAGGTTTTTCCGTTTTAATTTTAAGCTCTAAATGAAGTTGGCAGGTAAAATATTGGTCAAATACATTTTGAATATTTGAAGAAATGAGGTGTACTTGTCTCTTATCTTGCAGGTGATGTGCCCACTTTTGAAGATGTTAAAGTGTGCAACACACCAAGTGGTTAAATATCAGACAACATATTAAAATGTTTTGTGCCTTAGTTTGTAATATGATTATGGGGAAGTGGGCCCTGACCCTCCCTTTAAAAAGAGATGTATTAAAATAACACAGGTTTTTCCATACGCAACTAATAGCATACTGGTGTGTTGGAAAACAAAGTGTTCTACACGTTTAAAGGTGCTATCAGTAAGATCGGCACTCTAGCGTTAGTGAGTTGAACTACACTAACAAACCAAAACAAGAATCACGGTGTTCCTGCTTGTGCAGGCTGGTGGGAGGAGCTACACATTGATGGAGAGGCTGGGGGGAGGAGCTGTTTGACGGGCAGTCAGAGCAAAACAAAGACCAGGAAGTAGAGAGAAACAGCACCACTGAGACACAATCAAAACAGAGAGAGAGAGAGAGAGGAAGCTTTCAGACATCACCATTATACTATATCTTATGATACAATGTGGTAATTTGACTTTTTATTTTATGTTAACATATTACAGATAGCACCTTTAAAATGCAGCACATTTTATTTTAACACATCTTCCACACGTGTTGTGTTCATTTTCAGCACATTAGTTTGTGTATGTTTTAGGATAATGGAAACCTGTGTTATTCCAACATGTCCTTTAGATTGCTTATTCCTGTTCTCCTATGTGTACACAGCTCATAGCAGAACAGGAACAGTCATACAGTCATGGGTTAAACACATGGGTGTACATGAGAGGTTACACGTGAGTCAGAGTATTATCAGATGAATATACTGTATACAGTATTGGTTCTATACACAAATACACATGCAAAAAGTGAGCTCTTAGTTTGTGAGTTCACAAGTGAATTTCTGAAGCAATTTCTGAAAAGGAAATATGGTGTGATTAAGAATGATTTACGTAGGTTTAAACGGACGTGAAATAGAAGGAAAGGGAAGAAATACAGAAAGGAAAGTTGTGAAGAACCTGAAGCTGCCCTGAAAGAATTTGAATCTATCAAATTGCGTCAATAGTGAAAAATACAAAATTTTAGGGAAAAAAAAAAAATCAATATTATGGTTTTATTTCAAAAAGATATATGGCTGTAAAATATAGGGCAACTTCATTCCTGTGGGTGTCATGCAACAGCTTGATGTTTTCTGAGGGAAAATACAAAATGACAACAGGGTTGTAGTAGGGAGGTCGGACCAGCAGGTGGCACTCTTCTCTGTATTATAACTCCCCTCCCATGTGACGGAGCAGAGCGGTTGCTCAGCTCAGTTAGAAAGGGCACTGTGGAGCCGTGTATAAGATCACACGAACAGTAAATGTTTGCCTAGTCAGAGTTAAACAAACCTAAACCCCAGTGTCCCAGTGACCATGTGATAGAAAGAAACTCTCAAAAATGACTACAAATACATTTTTAGGTGGTGTGGTAGGTCCTTTTGCCAGGGTCAGCTATTTAGCCTACTCAAAAGTAATCCCTTATAGCCCCTTCCCCTACTGTATCTAACCAGGCTCTGGGTGAATGAGCATGTGTTTCCTGACTGCAGTAACTCAGCCATAGGGCACTGTTGAGGGTTAAGGGGCAAACATACCCACTTAATTAAACCTAATCTTAATTAAACCTAATCTCTACAATGAATGAAGAACTCCATTGGGAATCAAAACCTTGCCTAGCCCCAGACTAAAATCCATGTCCAGGAAATCGACCCAGTATGTTTGTGTTTGAAGTCTAAGACTGCCTGTCTAGAATTAATTAACAAGTAATTTAAAAAAAAAAAACCTCAAATGAGTGTTGTACACCCTCCCCTTCTGTTCTCTACTCACACTCTATAAATGTCATTTAACCTATTCTGCTCTGTTGAGTTCTGTTCTCAGTTCTACCGCAGAGTTCTGTTCTAGAGTTCTGTTCTGTCCTGTCCTGATCTCTATACTCGTGTTAGCCTGTTATTTCTGTTCCGTTGAGTGTGTTCTAGTCTCTCTCTTCCCGGCAGCCCGATGGTTCTGGTAGTTACCGGGTTGAACCCGCTGGTCCGACAGCGGGTCTGGCGGAGCCAGTGCCGCGCGATGACATGCCAACGGTGATTGGGGCGGCTGGGGGGAGGGGGCTGGGCGAGGGGCGCCGGGCCGGCGCTGGGGAGCGCGCTCGCACCCCCCGACCCCTCCTCTCCTCTGTCGTGCTGCTGCGTCATGAAAACAACAAACACAAGGTGTGTTATTGGGTAACGGCACTGCCATTCGTCAAAGCCGCACACTGGCGTCAACTGGGTCTGGCTTGGACCTGGAAACAGCAGTAGGAATCTGCCCACAATATGAAGAACTGATGCACTTTTTTCCCCACAAAGACCGGGACGTCTAGTCTCTCCGTGTGTTTTTATTCATCTTCATGACAGTACACGACAGTGTTTTACATAGAGTCATTTCTTTGCTAGCTTGAAAGTTAAACCCACAATAATTAAAGTTATGGATGATGGATGGATAAATGGATGGATGGACAGAACGATGGCAGGATGGATGGATAGATGGATGGATCGGATGATAGATGGATGGACAGGATGAGGCTGGATGGAGTGGATGGAAGAATGGACAGATGGATAGATGGATGGATGGATGGATGGATGGATGTAATGGATGGATGGACAGAACGACGGCAGGATGGATGGATGGATGCATGGTAATGTTAGCCTAGAAAACTATCTCTCACTCATCCTCTAAGTGTACAACTCACAATCCATTTGTTTTCCCTTTACTGTACTGCTGTATCTGTACCAGGAGAACCACCTTAACCTTGTCAGGGAGGGATAAAGACTGCTGGGAGTCAGCGAGATACAAAAAGCAGGTTGCGGTCGCAGGTTGCGGTCGCCCCAATGCCTCTGGAGTGGAAGAATCCCAACCTGAGTTCCTGCAAATCAGACTAGTATTTTACTAGTGTTGTGTCAGGAAGTAATCCCTCAACAACCCCCTCGCTGGTCACTTCTCGTCGACCAGACCAGAGAGCAAGAGAGAGGAAGAGAGAGGAAGAAAGATGCAAAACATAAACGCCGTGTGTGTCTAAGATACAGTTATCTTTGACAGGATATTTTAATTATAGGCAAAAGGCCTGTTGAGTCACGCAAGCATGCAACTGGATCGATGCAGCAGTCAATGGCCTCGATTATTTACGAGCAATGAGTTGTAATGAGCAGGGCTAATGACCTTTTCCTTGATGAACTAATCAATAACGTGACTTAGGAGGATTACTCAATTATACTGATGTGAAGCACATTTCTTTCAGTAACCTACTGAGTCTGAGTTAAGCGGATATTGTTTAAAACGCTGACTTAGCCTATCGACACACTTCAGTCACTGTCTACAGAGTTAAAGCTGCTGTGTGCGAATCTGTTATTTGTGTGTTAAAGCAACATAAAAAGGCTACGCTATGCAAAGCTTCATTGAGATATGATCTTCACAACAAAGTTCTGCCACACTACCAGTGTGTTGATATTCCCTCTTTTCTAAACCATGTTTACATTGCGACTCTAAACTCCTCCCAAGAATCTGTTAACCTGTAGCCTGTGAGGGTTTTTGATTGACAGGGGAGAGGGCCAATGGAGAGGTGCTGCAGGGGAGGGGAAAAGTCTAGCTTGTTTTGAACTGTAACTGCTTGTTGTTCAGAGGCTGAATTTTGCACATAGCAGCTTTAAGTGAATCGTGGGCAACACATTTCATTAGTACGTCGCCGTAGCATTTGCACCCAAAGATCCAGACACTGGTAAGAAGCGGTTTTAGAAAAACAATGTCTGCCAACTATTTGTCTAGTGTAATATGTTGATTTCATGGTTTACTGAGCACGTTTTTTTCTTGCCTTCCTGCAATGAACACAACAGCCATTGTTTTTTGTAATTGGCTCTCAGAGCGCTCATTAACTGAGCTGTCTTGGATCCACTGTAATTCTATTCTTAAACAAGGCGCATATTTCTAGCGATTGAGCAAAAGTGCGAGTGATTTGCTCGTAATACTATAATAATCTTGAAAGACTAATATCACCTAAACATGAAACAGAAGTTTGAACAGTCTAAGAAGGACAACATGTTCTAAATCGAGCTTTTTACATTAGCCTCTTAAAGTAGGTCACCAATCAGGGTGATCTGACATTTTTTTCAGCCAGTGCTGATATTCCTCTAACCTTTTGTTCTCAAACATCCAACAACCTGCTGCTTTGGTTACAGAGAAGTGGACCGGAATAAGCAACTTACATAAGCGCTCGCTCTCCGATTTTTGCTTTTCAGTTTTTCTCGTTTGTCTTTTTTTTTTTTTTGTCTCCCACCTGTCTTTTCTTCCTTGCTCTCTCATCTTCAGCCTTAATGAGTTTTTAATCTCGTTAAGACGCTGCTATGGTTGGAGGGGCTTTTCATTTCCTCCTCCGCAGGTAAACAAACACATTGTCTAATTATAAACCCTCGGCAATAATGAGACATCTCTCTGTTGACACCTCGAGACTCGCGCGGGCAGAGAGACGCCTGCTGAACGGGCTAATCAGCACGTGCAGACACCTTCACAAGATCTGCTGAAAAACAACCGTCGTATGACAATAACATTTCACATGTAGGTACGATCCTATGCTCTCACACATAGTGAACGACCCAGGTAATAATCGCCATCGACTGACCATGTCTGAGTCCAGTCCTCTCTGCTCGGGCAGCAGGGGCTTCTCCTCTGTGAACTGCTGTTCCTTCATCCCCGCCATCCTGGACAGCAACCTGCGATCACCATGGCGACACGCACACAGACACACACGGACACACACACACACATCATCGTCATGAATTTGGATTTTGAATCCATGTGTGTATACGCGGCTGTGTGTCAAAGAAAGCAGGTTCAGAAGGTAGAAGTTCTAACCATGAATTTGCTCCAGCTGATTCTAATTAACACAACTCTTCATCTAGGTAGGAGAAACTAATTAGGGACATCAGCTGGTTTAGTGCATGACTGGAGCAGATTCATGGTTACCGTTTCTACTTTCTGAACCTGGCTTTTCCACCTCTGCTGTGTGTGCGTGTGTGTGCGTGTGTGCGTGTGTGTGTGCATGCCTGTGTATGTGTAGCGCTAGAGAGAGAAAAAAAAAAAAGCATTTTACAGCATCCCCATTTGCATTGCTCTCACGGTGTATTCACGGTCAATTCAGTTTCAATTCAGATCAACTGATTAACACGGTGAGGACCATCAAGCGATGTCACAAATCCACATTGTGGAAATGATGGAGGGAATCAGTTCATGGACTGAATGTCACACTGAATTGGGACAGTGTAAACAGCCAACAGATGAGGGACCTACTAGTGATGGAAGAAATGGTAATCGGTAAAATGGGTTAGCTCACTTAAACAGCACGTCTCCCGTGCCTAAACCGACATATACGCACCCATACAGTAGAATGTAGTGTTTGCGTGGTCTCACTAAAACACTTTGATTACAGTACGGCGATGCTTCAGATTCAAGATACATTGTACAAGAGAAGAAAATCAAAAAGTCCACTTTCCCTGCATCTCTCTTGCGTGAATGTGTAGAAAGGTGCGTGTGGACTTCGTTCCTTCTCGACTTCAGGCAGCAGCACAGCAGTCACTAAGCATGTCAAATGGCTACACCCGCATATTTAAAGAAAGCACAGTAAACACAAGGCATGCAGTCATGCAACCAGACCACTTAGAGGTGTAGCAATCATATATCTTTCAGGTTTTTAAATGTTGCTATGGTACACTGCTCCCCCACCACCAAGAGGAAATGTTTGGATAATTCAGCTATGCTAAGTGCAGGACTGGTCCAAAATGGATGGATTTGGGCAACAGCTACTGTCCTGTGGCAAGTTTCCCAAAACCAAACTAGCATGTCACCTGAGCTGTTTCTTCCCACGAGCTGGAGCCACACGCACCCTCCATTTCAATCAATAACAATTTAAGAACTATTAACAATTATGAAATCTAATACTGAGATGAAAAAGGACATGCAATAGAAAGTTTGCACTGCACACCTTCCCTGATATACGTTTTCAACACACTGATAAAAATGATACACAAACGTGAGATGTTTGCCCTCGACATAGATGCTTACTGACCGAGAATGCATTATATGATGTGGAGCTTTGCATGCAGACAGGCTGCCCTACAGACAAAGCGGAAATTGAGTGTGTTTGAGGTCACTCACACAGCCACACACATAGAGATGAGCAAGGACACACACACACACACTGATTTGTGTGTCAGTACAAGGCCACTGCTAGACTGACGCATATTTGAGCCACAGTGGCACCACGCCAACAACACAGAAGGATCACAGAAGATCACAGTCAAAGCTTGCCAACACAGACACACACACACACACACTCAAAAAAAAACAGTAGACTTAATTAACTACTTTTCACAATACATCACCTCTCTCAGGAGGACTGAGTCTCTCAAGTCTGGGCTAGCCCTGCGCCAGAAGGTTAACCCATTTTAGAATGGGTCACTCTGAAACTGTAGCTAGCTAAAGGTTAAGGCAAAGCTAGCCTTGGGTAGAAAAGGCCTCCAGGACTCAGTTGATTGATTGATACAAGTTCATTCATAAGGATAAGCCCCTTGAGATGAACCATCTTGTTTTCAAGGGGGTCCTAACAATAACAATAACAATAACAATAACAATAACAATAACAATAACAATAACAATAACATACAAACATGAAAAAAAGGGAAGACAAAAACAAAACAAAAACATCAACAATTCAACAGAAACACTACAACTAAGACAATCAACACACAAACATCAGAAAGATGAGTACATTGGTGAACACAACCACTAGATCCTAATAATAATATTAGGATTATGTTGGACTACCCGTGCACGGAGTAAATCAATTTTTGGCAAAAGACCTCCAATATTCAGATGAATGATTTTTAAACCTTTAATATTATCCAGTTTGAAAGTAAGAGTTCATAGGGATACCAACACTATTAAGGGATAAATTAGAAGCTAGGCAGATCAAAAACTCTAAGAGGATTGTAAAGGCTAGCCCTGAATTAATGAACAAAGCACACAGTGTATATTAGGGAGGGAGAGGCTTGCAAACCCATCACTGTGGCATCAACAGTAAAGACAACATGTCTCTCTTTCCTCTTTATCCCAAGCTCTCTTTAGAGATACCGCTCTCCTTCTCTCTCTAAGCCCATTTTCCTCTTTCCAAACTTGTCTCTCTGCCCTCCTCCTCCTCCTCCTCCCTGTGGGAGTTGTCCGGCATAGACGGCGTGTTTATCTCTAACAGCCTTAAAAGAGACAAAGCCCAGATGCCGATTAGTCTGTCACAGCAGCTGTTTAAGTGTATGGTGTGTGGGTGAGTGAGAGAGAGAGAGAGAGCCATAACCACTTAAACAGGAAAATCCACCACAATACAGAATTAAGATCCTTTTCCAATCCAGTGTTTTTAAACATCAATGATCGTCTCCCTAAACGGTCAAATCTGAGTTGTCCTCAGGAGAAACTTTGTTGCAGAGCTCCAGAATGGGAAGGTGACTTTGTGACCACAGAGAATGTTGGCTGGAGTTTTGTACCCAATTGATCTTCATTTCATAACAGAGCTAAAAGCTCATTTATGGATCCATATAACAAGAAGATTGCTCTGTGTACCAGCACGGTGTAGGCTACCCAGACTAGCGTTAGCATTAGCGTTAGCATTAGCGTTAGCATTAGCATTATCACAAGCTAGAGTGTTGGGTCCCTCTTGTTTCCATATCTCGGTGTTCATCAACACAAAAATGTGTTCATCCATACAAATCTTGAGTAAAAATGTCTGCGATAATAGGAAGAAAAACCTGGTGAATTATTTTTTAGAGTGGAGATTTGCTTTGACTGCGCTAGCGTACTCTGTATATCCCTGGCTTTAAATAAATAAACCACTTTACAGTGCACTTACACCACAGCTTATTTCAAATTCACAATAACGTTATCAGTCACTTGGATTTACAAGTTTTGCTTTTCAAGATTTTATTTTATTTTTTAAACAGTGTGTGTTGCACCCAGATAATAACATTCTCTGGCGCTATGTGACTATTTCCAGATACACAGAGATGCACAGGGGAATAGAGAAGGAAGAAGAGAGGGCGAGGAAGAGGCTGGGAGAGAGGGAGAGGAGGAAGAACTCTCACTTTAGTGTAGCTCAAAATAACCTACAAACAGTCTATCTAAGTAACAAAACAACTCGGAGCATACTTAGACAAACATGTCTGTCTCGGAAGAAGTGTTTTGATTAAACGCCAAAGTAAACTTCCGCAAACCGGACGAAGTCTAATGAACAAATATGTCCACATCTCCCCTTTAATTCCTCCCCTCTCTCTCTAGCTTCCCCCTCCCTGCCATCGTCGCCGGTTTATAGACTGTGAGCGTGACCTTTTTCCCGTGGAAAGTGGCATGGTGCCATGAAAAGTATTAATTAGGGAAAAGGGCCAAACATCACAAGCCCTTCTCCTCCTCCCGGCTCATCCCTCACTTTCTCTCTCTCACTCTGTCTCTGTCTGTCACCACTCTCTCATCTCTCTGTTGTCCTGTTTTCAACCCCTCAAAACTTCACTCCACTTCTCTGACCTCATTCCAGCTCCATAACATCCCTTTCTTTTTTTATGCTCTCTCGCTCACTTTGTACTCTCTCTCTCTCTCTCTCTCTGTCCCACTCGCTCTTTATTGTTTGTTTGTTTACGTCTCTGTTGTGGTCTCTCTCTCTGTTTTCTTTTCCCCGGGGTTGGTTGCTTGATTGTTATTGATTGGGATTGTTGAGGTGACTGCAGCACTCGCGAAGGACAAAATCTTTACTGTAACGTTTGTTTACCGTTTGATAGCTTGTTCTGTTTTTATGCTGTCTGCCTGTCTGTCATCTTAAACCACAGTGTACGGGACTGTCACTATCAGTCTCATTCTATTATTTTTGTTATGCCTATCTACTGTCCTCTTTCTGTCTGCCAGTCTATTTGAATGTCTCTGCTACGTCCCTGTCTGCTCTTCTCTCTCTCTCTGTTTACCTGTTTACTCTCTCTGTGTTGTTCTTGTTTTATCTGAGTTATTTTTATTTTCACTACACACCGGTCCTGTGTGTGTTCATCATTCTCCCTGCTTCACTCACTTCTCTCTCTCTCCTAACTCCTCTGTCTTTCACCTTTTCATCTCGTCTCCCTCCTTGTCAGTCTCTTTCTTTGTCTGCATCTCTCGTCTCCACCTCATCCCTCTTTCTGTCTCTATTCCCTCTGACAAGCTTATATAAGATGGCTGCTCGTGAAATCAATTACCATTGCATTACACCAGCTATATTTGTCCTTTCTGACGCCATCGTTGCGGGTGGAAAGATACTGAGTCCATCTTCGCTCGTATTCAGTGCTGCTTGTGCGTTACTTTACCTATGTAAAGTTCTTATTGTTTCATTAAAAAGGCGTATTGATCCGGAGGTTCATAAATCATGAATGTAATTTTTTTTTTTTTTTTTTCTTGCGAGGGCGGAGGGAGCTAGTGAGTGGGACTGTGCGTGAGTCTGCGTGCATTCGCGCGCACACACACACACACACAACGTCTGTCTGCGCGCGTCTGTCATCGGCGTACGTGCGGGGCGTGCGCGCCTGTCGCTCGGTGCGTGTGCGTAAGTGCGACCCGTGCGTGTCTGCCGCGTGGACGCGCCCGGACTGTTTTTGCGCGTCTGTGTTTTTGTGCGCCTGTGTGTGTGTGTGTGTGTACTTTTTGCGTGCCAGTCGGCGAGGCATGTGGCAGTCCCTGCCTACTCTCCCCGGTCGAGGGCTGCACTTCAAAGCCTCTCCTCATCCCCCGACCACACAGAGCCAAAGTGTCAGTGGGTGAGAGGTTATTTACCAGCCTCTCTCTGTTCTCTATCACTGCTTTTCACGAAGGCGCACGGCCAAAAAAAAAAGAAAAAAGAATGGACTTTCTGTTTTTCCTCCACTCGGGGAGAAAACAGTCTGCTTTTTACAGCAGTTTGTCGAGGAGAACAAATTGAACCTGTCCTCTTTTCCCACCCCCTCTTTCTCCCTCTCCCTCATTCGCCTTTTTTTTTCTTTTTAGTTCTGCCCAGACGGAGTTGCCATGACAACTCCCAGCAGTGCTGCTGGCCCGGCTTTAGTTCTGTTAGGTCTCTTGCTTTAGCGCTCTCTCTGCTCTGCTCTGCTCGCTTGTTTTTCCACCCGTGTCATACATTAAAGTCTCAAGTCAAGTCTCTGGTCAAGAAAATCCCGTATATCGTCGCACCGCAATATCTATTTTTCATCACAAAAAGTTTGCAGCGAGCACAGTTGTTTCATCATCAGTTTCGTAGGGGGGGTGGCTCTTCTTAATGAGTTCAGTTTGAAATCTGTTGTTTTCTGTTTGGTGTGTTCTGTTCTGATACAGTAAAGCTATTGTCTAGAATAGGTCAGGACACATGTGTGGGTGTTTGACAAAACATGTGAATAAATTTCATGAAATGAGATGTTCACAAAAGACACAGCACTTAACTAAATAAAAAGAGAAAATGCAACTTAGCAAGGAAACAATATTGAGGACTATTAATGGAAAGGGCAATAAAAAAATGAAATATAAATATATATAATGTGTGTGTCTGCCAACTGTAACTTTTTCTGTGTGCATCTCTGTCTGCACCACACCTGACCTATGACTAAGTATGACTGCAAGGCCAGGGGGTGTCTAGTTTAACTTGTGGCTTTTGAAGCCCTTTGGGACTGTATCGTGATTAAAGACTGTACAAATAAACTTGGTTTGACATTCATTTCTCCAGTTTTGTGCATAGCCCTGTTTTATTTATGGCTGAGCCTATGGACAGATGGAGAGGCCAGAGCTCCAGTCATTCAGTCACAGTGAAGCAGGTTAAAGGGGTTTGGGGACAACAGGGCTTGGAGGTAGACCTTCCTGTCAGACAGGAAATCAATACCACATTCATGTGGAGGGGAAGCATCTGATCTGATATACAATCACCCAATCAATGCCTGGAAATGGGGACAGGGCAGGCAGAGAGAGAGAGAGAGAGAGAGAGAGAGAGAGAGAGCAGGAGCTTTATTGATTTATTATTAAGAGATTTTTTAATCTGATGTTTGTCCAACATAACAGAAAATCTGCTCAGTCTATGATCCTAAAACATTCAGTAAAAACTGCAGAGGCTCACTTCATACTTTCACTGTCCTCATACTCTGTCAGGCAACAAGGTTATTGACTGGTCAAGTGTATTAATTAGACATATGGCCGACAGAACCTCAAAGAGGATAACAGCCTTCTAAAGAGTATGGATTTTCCCGCCCCTTCCCTCTGTGTCTCTCTCCCACCCTTCCTCTCTCTCCTCCCGCTTCAGAAAGATCACAGGATGCAGTTTCACGCCTCTTCAGTCCTAATTAAGCAGGAAATGAGTTATCATTCAAACCCAACAATACGGAGTGACAATTAATGAAGAGACAAGCTAACAAACAGCCTTGGACTGTATCAGGCCGATGGGGCATTTACAGATATTGTACTTAAAGGATAACTCAGGTCAATTTTGATTGTGGACCTCATTTTTCTATCTTTTCTCATCATAGTGATCGGCTCTGACCAAAATATCATCAATTGCTTCATCATAGCGGTACGTATGGTCTCGGTTGGCTGGGATCGCTATAGTCTCCAAGACAGTCCTGCCGGGCAATTAGACGCTCCAAACATAGATCCCAAAATCACCCAAAACATGTCCTTTTCAAAACGGCGACACTCATCCTGCAATGATACATGTCTGTAAATAGATATTATTTAAAAATATCCAAAGACATGTCTGTTTTGGATTAGATTTTTTTGGAGTGTCTTAACTGTCTAGCAGGACTGTACTGGAGACTAGTACCGCTTTAATGATGCAATTGATTAAATAAGAGCTGATTGGTGTGATAGGAAAAGATAGGAAAAGGAGGTCCAGGTTGAAAATGGTCAGAATGATCCTTTAAGCCACAGTAGTCAAGCTATTCTCACTTTGTAAAGCTTCAGTTAAAACATGACCTGTATATGAAGCAGCATGAAAGGGAAATCATTTAATTTCATAATTTAATCTACTGATATCAATCATATCTAGAATGCTGGCTGGAGACAGATCACAGGGAATAAAAATTGTATTACCTTTGCCCTATGGGTTACCTTCAAAGAACAGCTAAGAAGTCCCCTACTTAACAGTTCAGCAGCATGCTGATCTGTGCAACAACCTGGCCTGCTGTGCTGTGCTGTGCATTTTAAAGAACTTCAACTGTGGTTCCTTTTTTTGGCTGGACCCCAACAGCAGGGCCAGCCCTATAAATGTGTCTGTCCGTCACTGACTGACTGACTCACTGAGTGATGAAGTTACACCATCGGTCAGCCGAGTGTTGGAGTTTCCCCATTGGCTGATGTATCTGTTTCAAATTAAAAGCCCTCTAGCGACAAGGCTTTTGTCCACAATTTCACAAACATACACAGTCCAGCCATATACTAGGTTTTGACCTTGTCCTGTTTTTTGGTCTAACCAAACCTTAATAGTTGTGCTGGCTGGAAATTAGTGTATTTGTTTGGAAGTACTGTGCTTTCCATGCAGACCACGGGAATAATGCCCAAGAGGAATCAATTTAGTGGACATCCCCCAGTAAAAAGGCAGGACAGATGCAAGGGAGGGAGATATATACAATGGTCACCACTGTCGCAGATGCAGCAATACCCACATCCAAAACAACTGATGATGTCACGCACCCCCAGGTCAACTGCTCCAGTAGAGTATATCTTCTTAGTCTCCCACTCTCTACCACAACCCGTTGAGTCAGATTCATATCTTACAGTAGGCTTTCTCCAGTTTCATCGAAATTTGCCCAAAACAAATGTCACCAAAGCTGATTCAACAACACCGGACATGTTTCACCTATAGCTATCTTAAATCAATGCCAGTATGTGTGATATGTCAAACTTCAAAACCGAGTCCAATCTCACTGCTTCTCATATTTCTTAAACCCGTCTATTTTTTCCCCTTTCTGTCTGTCATCTTGTTTTCTCCCTGTCGGCGTGATCTATTTCAGTTTTGTGTTCTAAGTGGACATGATTCCTCGTGGAGCTGCCTCCCACTGAAGCCGAGCAGAGAGACGGGGTAGAGAAGTGATGCTAACGTGTACGGATGTGCTCCGCCAGTCACTCCAGGAGGTCAGCTGCCCTGAGCACAGCAGCATCTTCCGGTTCCCATCCCCCTCCCCCCTGTTGGCCCTGCCCCTGTGTTCCTTGACTGCTTGTGTGCACCTGCTGATCAATATGCACTAGGGGTTTAATGGTACGTGTGTTCGTCCCGAACCATCACGGTACGGACGTTAAGGAGAATACGCGGTAGCCTATGTGCGAAGATTGATGAACGTAACGTGGAACCGAATTTCCCAAGCGGGAGTTCCACCCAGAAACCTTAAGCTGTAAGCCGTTAGCAAGTTAGCAACATGCTATGCTAAGCTTAGCTCAAGTTGATTGGCGGGGGGACTATATGACACTAGGTTAGGGTGACCAGACGTCCTCTTTTTCCCGGACATGTCCTCTTTTTGAGACCTAAAAATGTGTCCGGGGGGAATTTCAAAATCGTCCGGGATTTTGTTCCTCTAGAGCCTCAAACGTGTTTAGAGCGAGTTTGCATCGCGTT
>OMKK01087736.1:0-16485 GCA_900302305.1 Polymixia japonica
TCTTCAACACGTTTTTGTTTTTTGTGTCCGATATCTGTGTCGAACCCACTACTGTACCAAGACACACATGCACACACACACGGTGAACCCCGCAGATCCATCCAGTCGAGAAGAGCACAGCCTGGCCGGCACACGGGGGAGTGCGCTGCGTGCCGCTTTTATAGAACGGGCTCCCCGATGGCCTAGTCCTATCAGCCTCTGTAATCAATGGAGGCGTCAGGAGAGCACGGCCGCGGCTCCCGGGAGGAAATGAACTCACTCCAGGCACCTGCCAGGGCAGCGCTAACGCAGTACAAATGACCTGTTAATTGGAATGGCTTTGATACCGGAAGGAAGATCAACTTAAGAAACGCTATAAACTCTGAAAATTCGCCAGAGCACTGTGTGTGTGTGTGTGTGTGTATATATATATATATACTGTATATATATGGTGCTCCTTGATGAAGAGGCTGTATATTTGACACTGCAACCCAATATGTAGGCTCACACGAGACCTGTATTAACTGAGTCAGGTATTTCATAGAAGGGGAACTAGTCCAGTTCTGTCGATTTAGCAATTCAATGCCGGCAAAAGCTAATGCAAAATGTTCCGCCTTGAATATTGCAATACTGGTAAAGAGACGCGAGCAAACGGAGCGCTCTGACGGACATCAACCCATTATGATATACGACATGTGAAGACCTCCTCCTCGTAGATGCTGCAGGGGGTGGGCCAACGCCAGGGGAACAGCCAAGCACATTTTAATGTGTTATAAATGTGCTGAAGGGCCCAACTGCGCTGGGGGAGAAGAGAGAGGAGGTCTGAAATAGCTGGCTCCAGTCTGACGGCGGCCCTATGCTCTAGTCGTTAGAATACCAATAAACAAATTGCCTGCGATGCCGGGGAACAGGACAAAGCCCTGCAGATTTGTATCCATGTCTCGCCTTAATGATTTCTCTCGGTGATAGCGGGTAACCTTGGCCCGGAGGGCCTTCGCGCCGTTGAATGAAGAGGACTCGTCTCAGGTAAAACGAGCCTTTTTAGCTCAGAATGTGATGTCATGCGGGCGGCATTTCGATGGTATCTCTCAGGACACACATTGTGCCGAGCTGTGAAAACGTCCCCCCCCCCCCATGAATATTGAGGGAATTATTGTACGTCCTTGGTTAAGTGTGCGTGGTCTTGAGAAAGAGTGCTTGAGGTGAAATAATAATGTGCACTTATCTCTTTATCAATGGACAGTGCATCTCCAAATAAGGCATGTAGATTTTTAAGACATTTTATATCGCTTTCAATCTTATATGCCCAGATGTTTTTTTCTCACTAATTCCATCCTTCCTTTTACCCTGTTTTAACTTAGTTTTCTTTATCTCAGAAAAATCCTTGCAAAGTGATAGAAAAAGAACACAAAGTAAGTAGAGGAAGTAACATTTTAGCATTTGTTGTGATTCAAATCCATGTCAGGCCCTTAAAATGGTAAATCCACTTATGTCACACTAGAACATACAGAAGGACATAAATGATGTTAAGCCTTTAACTTTAAACTCTGGCAAACCCACAAATGGATTAGAAAAGTGTTGTATGGCATACAGTATGTTTCAACCCTTTTCTGATTTTGTTTTCTTAAACCCTTAATGTATTTATACTATATATTATAAACACAGCTGCCATGTTATATCATAGGAAACCAACCTGACACTGTAAGCCACTCTATTGTTTTACTCCAGAAATACGGTATACCTACTCACCTCCCACATTTTGAATGTATAAATAATACCCAGAAGGATATATCAGCTTTAAGACCACTAGAGCATATCACAGTTAAAGTCCCACTCCAGTCCTTTTTTTCTTCCTGTTTGTTTAGGAAAAAAACAAAAAACAAACTTGCCAAACATGGGCAGTAACTTTACAGCTGTCTGTCTAGAGTAGTCATGTCACAGCCTGAAACATTGTACATCATGTCACGTGGGAAATTGTTTTTGGCTCTGTTTAGACATTTTAATTGTCCACCCAAAATACTCAAATTGACCTTTTCAGACTTGATTCATTGTGTGAAGCCATTGTGCAGCACCAGGAAGTATCAGCTCAATAAATGTCAAAATCAATTATGTGGGCCTATACTTCATTTGTAGCTATGTACCTGCATATGTAGACAGGTGCTTCTGATCCATCTTACCTCTCAAGTTGCCATAGTAATATATTCAATCTGGACTGTGCTTGATCTCAGTCATGCAGATACAAGAACTTCATACTGCACACCAGAAACCCACCAGCACAGGACACCCACTGAGCACTAGCATCAGACTGTACAATTTATTTAATCCAAACCATAAAGAGCTAAACTGTTTGGGATTGACCAAACAGCTACAATGAACAAAATATGCATTGATAGGAACATCTATGATTAATTATCACATTGCAACACTTACACACTAATTCAAATTACTAATTGTGTCTAATACATTGGCTATGTTTAACACACATATTTGTACTTTACATATTTGAATAGGTAACATTTTGAGCTGTTGCAATGATTCTAAACAAGTCTATCTGCAACCTTATGGTTTCTTAGAACATTAAAAAGCTTAAAGTTGAAATCTGTTGGGGACTTCTCAGAGCCTCTCAGCTTTCCTATAGCTTTCCTTTCAGGCAAAGCTAAAGTTGTTATTGTATGACT
The DNA here is from genome assembly GCA_900302305.1 of Polymixia japonica. Lineage (NCBI taxonomy): Eukaryota > Metazoa > Chordata > Actinopteri > Polymixiiformes > Polymixiidae > Polymixia > Polymixia japonica. The sequence continues at coordinate 2,658 of OMKK01087736.1, forward strand.
TCTCTAATCAGGGTTCCATTTTCCTTGACTTTGTTGAGGAGGTGGACCATATGCGCATATTACAACCTTGAATAAATAATTGATACGTTGTTGAAACGACTACTCTTCCTCACGTTTATTTTGAGCGTGCGATTATTAATTTCCATTACAGTGGCCGTCTCATCAAAGGGCTGTGAGGACTTGCGAGAGTTTGGTGTCTTTTATGACCACAAGAAAAACAAAGGGAGTAGGAGTGTCCTTTCACAGGTCAACACGCTACAACGGGCAGGTAGAGCATTTCATACGGGAGAGTCTGAGTCTGGAGAGTGATTACTAAGTTAATAATGTTGAACAGGATTCTAGAGTCATGACACTTTGCTATGAGGTCAGACAGATGTTTTGCTCTTGCAGTCTTTTGGATGTTCATATTAAACGTGTCCAACGTGTCAAATAATGAGCTAAACTAATGATAAAGTTATCATTAGTTAGCAAAAAGCTCAGGCTTCAGACTGCTCTGAATTCTAGGTTTCAAATGTTTTTTTCTACTTTCTGCACGAGCTGACGTCAACTCGGGACAGATGTCTTTATATGGTCATCTTGTCCAGGCAGTGACAAAAGCTCCCCGGTCAAACACAACGAGGGAAAGACGATACATGCATGTCTTTACAGCGATATTTACAGCGACCAGGGAGGTGCCTCAGCGTAGCACTGGAGTCTTGGGAAGGCGAGACTGGATCACCAGTGACACGAATGAAAGTGATGGGGATCGGTGGCCATCTGTGGGGGTGGTGTCAGGGATAATTAGACCATTTGCCTGGGAGGAAGGCGGCTGAGTGGAGACGGGCCGTCCAGATGTTGGTGGCTTCTCCTTGGAGGCCCGCAGGGTCTAGGCTACTGCCCAGGGGCAGGGCATCAGACTCAAACAGGGCAAAGCTGCTGGACATGAGGATCAGGTTAGAGAGGAGAGTAGGCCTCCTCGGCTGGCATCCTCTCAAAAACCCTAATGCTTGCTAGCGACCTTGGCCCAAGTCAACTCGTCGTGGAACAGTTCACGGAGCTAAGGTGATTAGCAGTTGCGCCGTGCTCTGGTTCACCATCACAGTAGGAGGATAAACCCAGAGCCGAGATGCGCTTGGCTTGGGAAACGGCAGAGCTGGAATAGTTAAAGATGAGATCATCTTTCAGCTTCAGCTCATCCTTCAGGCGGCAGATGTCCCCTCTTAGCTGCGAATTGTCATCATAACACTGGTATTTCCCACATGGAGACATGCTAGCTAGCTCAGCCCCAGGGAGCTAACATGGCAGGAAACCGATTGAGAACTGATGGAGATCCATTTACCAAAATTAGAATCCACAGATATCCAGTGGAGGGCAAATGCAATCCAAACAGGCCGAATATAAAAAGCAAAAACAAGTTGAGGGCCACACTTTTCACAGTCCGCTTCCGGGTAAAAGGTTTTCTCTCGCACAGACAGTGTTTCGGAAATCCAAATCCATTTCCCACGTTTAAATGACCTCCATTTCGGTAAGGCTCGGGTTAATACGGTTCTACTGTTATGAATGTGTATGTTTCTACTCTACCACAGTAGAAAATGTGCTCTTATTGTGATTCACAGTAGTGCTTTCAGTTTGACTCATATGGCTCATATCATCTGCATCACATCCTTTCCTTTGAAAACAAGGAGAAGAAAGAGCCAGCGCTGTAAAAATACTGTGAATGTGTGTCTGTATGGATGCTTTTTCCATTGTTGTGGCATGAGCTAACATTGGCTAATGTTTGTTTGTGATTGTGAGTGTTTGTGTGTGTGTGTGTGTGGGAGTGTGTGTGGGAGTGTGCACGCATGTGTGTGCTTGCAATTAAAATGAGTTAGCATGTTAAACCCTGGCAGTGTGGCCACTCACGGTCTCCCCCAGAGTTCCCCACATAGTCAATTACAGTGATATAGTGTGTTACACAGCAACAACCACAAACACATTTTTCCCTTTGTTTTTGTTTGTCAGAGGGCCCACCGCCATGATAAACACTACCTTTGATAATAAACCTAGCAGGAGGCACATGGGGGAATTTAAGTCAGTACTCAACCGTAACAAAATTATTGTTTAAGCTACCACGAGTCTTTGAAACATTTATCATGCGCATGCTATTGATTTCTTGAGGATTTGAAGTGCTAATACTTTTCTGCTGGGCTGTGTATGGCAAAAGCCCTCCAGTATCACTACTCAAAGTGACTATATGAGGTGTTTTATTTCAAAAGGAAACATTTTAAATTCTCACCCACTCTTACAAAAGATTGCGGACCAAAAACGCAGCTCTCGTTCTAGAATACTGGCTATGTCAACACCTTTGTTTACAAAATAGTTACATTTAAAAAAAAAAAAGATGCAATCATCTGCATTTTCTTAGTACCAGGAAATGAATATCAGGTATCAATTGTCCTGGGTTTCATTTCTTTTTCTTTTTTTTTCAAACTAATATATAGCGGTTTGGAATGAGACCCCTAACGTGCGGTAAAATGAATTGTGGCTCCATTATGAGAGTGGAGAGGGAAGGTAAGCAGTGGGATGCAGATAAGAGCATTGGCGCCACAGAAGATGAGAGCAGACGTCCGTACAGTTGCCGACTGCCGAGGGAAGAGGACCAGATAAGGAATATAGCTCTCGGGTCTTTTGAGGCTGAAATTGTCTGCCTTAGACTCGTTGGATCTCAACAATTTGGCCTTCAAGTGTATTAGATATATGTAACTGCCAGACAGTTAAAAAAAAAAGAGGGGTAGGAAAAGAGACTCTCTGCCCTTACAAATTCATATGACAATTTTCCCAAAAGGATCTGCTTTCTCCAGGCAGACAGATGGAGAGAAAAGGCAGGCAGACTCTTCTCAGCAGGTGGATGTTGGTGATCTCCTCCCCCACACTCCTACACTATAGCCCTGCCTGTCTCCCACACTCAGCAGTCAGGTTTCTTCCTCAAAGGTGATAGGATATTAAAGTGATTGTAAAGGGGGTGAATAAATAATAAATTGGGGATGTATCCACTACGCATCTACTGAACATATATATTCAAAATAATATCAGCTCTGTATTGAAGATGTCAACTCTGTATTGAAGATGTCAACTTTTTATTGAAGAACACTTCATCCATCCAAAATGGCGGAGCTGGGTTCATTAGCTGTCATTTTCCTGACATGTCAATTTTGGTGTGTGTTTCAGAAATTAGAGAGCAGTTTTCAGACATTCCGAACGACTGCGTGTTTCAGAGTTCGTCAGGTAGTGATAGTTTCTGGGAGGTCTTTGTTCCTCTAGGGTGAGGAGTGCGGGAGATAGCGCTCATTTCAGGGAGACTCCCGGACATTTCCCAGGAGAAATGGATGTTTGCTATATGTATGGGCTGGAAGAGGAGCCTCAACTGGCTTTAGCAGAAGTGGAAGAGGAGCGACCGAATCCGTGTTCTGCACTAATTGTTACAGAATGGAGAGTTTTAGTGAATAACCTTAGCTAATGTTACTGCTAGTAAGCTAGCAAAACCTTTAGGATTTCAACAATAAAGCAAACAAGTGTTTGGCTCAGACTCAAAGAGACTGGTTTAGCAGGATAGAACAGTTTTATTGGCCTTGAACTATGGGAGGAGATATGCAATGAGATGAAAACATTTATTGGCTAGGACGCCAGGCCTGTGATGACGGACAGATGCATGGACCCAATCGGTGAGAACCTGGTACTAAATCAAATTCCACCCTATTAATCCCCACATAGGAATAGATAGATATCAAAATGAATAGACTGCTTACCATAATAACCTTATATAACATAGTCAGAAGCAAATTGCAGATTTACCTTTAAAATCTCTTTTAGAAGAGATTTAATTTCATGCCAGGAACATTGGAGCGGTTGGATATCACCATATGACATACAGACATACAATACCAAATGGGCCAACAACACAAATTGAAAATGTCAGCCATTATTTTGCAATTATGCCAGCCACTATCAATTCCTGGACAATGCTGTATCTCATCATTATCTCAAGGACATTTTCCTCATTTCTCTTCTACTTCAAGACAACATAATTTCCTTTTGCGGCGCAGGAGAATTGCTACAATTAGCATTAGAAAGGTGTTTCTCAGTCGCCATTGAGTAGTTCGTCATTTACTGTAAAGATGAAGTGGGCAACACAACCGAGGGTCATTATCATCACATGCTATGCTCTTAACTATCCTCTCTCTTTTCTCCCACCTATTTGTCTGTGTTTGCGGCCATCTCCCTCAAGATTGAACGCCTTGCATTAAAAGCTGGGCCACCCTGGCAGCCTGACAAATGAAGGCAATAGCATGTTTGGAGACACCTCGTTCAACAGTTATTGAAGTTGATAACTTATAATTTGCATATAGATAAGGCATTCTTACCTAGACTAAATGTTTAGCATATAAAGTAGAATTGCCATTTTTTCACTCCTGTGAACCTGAATTATATTGAAAAAAGCCAGGGCACAATTCACAGGTGAATTGATTCGAAAGTTTGGGTAGGGCTCAGAATTTGTTGATGGCAAGAATGTCAGCATGCCACTTGCAGACATAATCACCAATGACAAATACTCATCACGGCCTAAAGAGGATGCCAAGAGTGAGTATTTGCACTGTTTAGGAAGACTCTGTCTAGCGTGCAGTACAATTATCCAATTGTTTTGAAGTCTCGGAATCAATGCGTAAATACCAGTGTTCTACCAGTTCTAAGATAAACCACACATGAATTATCCGGAGACTAACACAGCAAAACAAAAACAAACAGAGTATTTGCTCACATGCTGAACCGTAAAGGAACCCACTGAACATTAAAGTATTATCCACCTTCACAGGAGCTCGAACCAACAGTCATGAGTTCTTATTTCAGCGGCAGCCGGTTCTATATTTAGCTAAATGCATGTTTGTGTTTGATACCGTTGGTGCTGGTTTAGCTTTTTTTTCACAGGTCTTGATACGGGAATTGCCCTCCAAATAGTCGCTGGGTGGGTTAGTAGGGATAAGGAGCTCATCAGACACTGCAGGGATAAGCCTGGTTAATACCCTGCGAACTAAACATCACACTGTTAATGCAGACTGCTATTTTCCTCGCTGCCAAGGATGAGGAAATTGCCACCCAAGTGAAACTGTCAAAAAACTGCATGCAGTTGGATCTTTTCATTTTAGCACAAGTACAACCTGTGCTAGAATTCTGACCAGTGTGTGTGTGTGTGTGTGTGTGTGTGTGTTCTAAAGACATGTAGTTCACTTCAGTTTAGAAAAAAATGTAAACCCATTCATTAATGTTTGGATGTTTTTATCGAGTTAAATTGTCACATAAATGTCCTATTTATGAAAGTGGAATATATGAAAGGGTCATTGCCCCCAAGTGCTAAACCATATAGTTATATGTATAACTATATATATTTTATTTTTTTCTGTGTGGCTTTATCCATGGTAACAACTTCACCTGCCAGGTGAAAGCAGTTTCAATTTAGTGAAGGGATTCTGGTTGAAAACTAGTTTTCAGCCCCTCAGAAAGCACATTTTAACTTGACCCAGAGCACATACTCTCTCGTTGAGTCAGACGAGCAGATTGATGCATTTTCATCATCTACATCTCCAGTAAAACGTTGGGTCTGCAGGAAATGCTAACACGTTAGCGTCATGGCTGGAGTTAGACTGTCGGAACTATTTTGTCCTAACAAAGAACTACGGGCCTGTTCAGACTGTTGTTTTGTATCCAGATATATCCAGATTGTATCTAGATCTGGTACCTTTCTCACCTCTCTTACTCCTCTCATCCGCAGTCAACACACTGTTGTTTATGTATGAGAAAATAAACAAAGAAAAACGGGGGAGCGTACTTGTGTTGTTTGTGTTTGCATTATGAGTGGGGCCTACTGTTTCCTGTTAGAACGTTGCACAAGACAATCTACCGGACTGCTCATCGACAGTCTGCTCTATCCACTCTGACATCGGAGCCCCAGTCAGACTCAGTCGGGTCAGGATTTATCAGAATAACAAGTTCGTCCCCCCGCGGTTGATGTTGCCATAGTATTTTTTTGTGTATGAGGGCTTAGCGCAGGTGAGTTAGCCTATAGAGTTTTACTGCTGTATATATTTTCCACTTGGGTGATTGCGTGTGTGAATTTAGTTTTGGTAGAGTTGACGGAACTCACTTCATCCATGGACAAACTGTGGTGACTATCACCACTTTATTTACCACGCTAAAGCCTTCATCGTCTTCATCACACTATTATTTTGTTAAAACTTGGGTTATATGTGTGGAATAAGTTTTGGTTTGAGGATTGGCGGTGCTTACTTGTCAATAGAAAAAAAATGCAGCAGTCATTCAGTTGATTTGCGCGCTGGAGGAGGAGAGACGTTCACACCCGGGTGCCGGCGCCAAACAGCAAAGTGCTGTGGCGGATAATGATCAATTGTTTTTGGGAAAGACAGCTAAAATTGTCTGTATTTACCTTCGAGGGCTATTTTAAAAAAAACACAGGTCTTTAAAGCCCCAGTATTCAGGAAAAGTCACAGAGGTTGTATAGTTGTTTTTGCTCAATGTTGAGCGCCAGTGTTTCCCCTATTACTTTTTTTTTCTCACTGACGTGGTACAAGGCTTGGACCCGCGCCGTTTAGGAGGGTGCGGGGGCACTAACTTCAATCCCAGGTAATATGTGAGTAAATCTCTCTCCCTCCCGCTGTCGCTCTCTGGCTGATGCGGACAGAGGAAGCCATCTGAGCCGAGGGAAGCTCACGCACGCACGCACGCACACACACACACACCTGCGCATGCTCCTTCCACAGAGCGGAACCCAACTCTGCGTGTTGATTGGAGCAGAGCGCTGACTGATGGAGCGGAGAAGGAACACCTGGGACGAGTCATAACCAATAACAGCAAATAAATAAATAAACATACATAAATAATTGCCGGGGTGGATCATTTTCTTACCGTGGCGCCCTGCCGCGGTAGAATATATGAAGGGGAAACATTGTCGAACAGTGAAGGCTGATGGCTTTTCTAGTTGAGGATCTCCTCCTTTATTCCAACCCTGTCCGTCATGGTGACAGATTTTGATTTATTGTAGCGAATAACAAGTGAACGAATAATGACGATTTGGCGCAAACCCTATGACCCGCACACTGCTACTCACACACACACACACACACACACACACACACACACGTGCAGCAGACATGGTCCAGTATTGACTTACCAGTCTGTTGTTGTTTTAACTTTGTAATGTTTTCAATGTTTCTTTGGATTTATAAAACCCCATCACCAAAGTCATTTAAAGTATTTTGATTATAATTTGACCCAGATCTGCTTGATGAAAGGCTGTTATTAATGTCATTGTTTTTTTGTTTTATTTTTATCTTTGTACTGATTTAGACATGAAATAACTGAATCAATTACAGTTTTTTTATTGCAATATAAGAATTATACTGCATATTAAAAAATGTAAGCATGTACACTATAACTATTCATTTAAATTAAATTGTTTATTTCTGTGGGCTCAGAATCAGTGTATTTTAGTTGAAAATGAAACAATGAAATTCCAGGCCTGCTTCAGAAGTGTTTATAAGATATTTAAGTAAGGCTCCTGAAGAGAATGGGAGTGAATTAGGAGTCTGTCAACTGTGAGGAACGGCGGAGTTGAAAACGGAGCAATGGCCGCCAGCTTACTCCGAGAATTTAGCGAACTCTTCAAAGTAAGCACATTTTTCAGCGTACGTATAAAGAGTAAAACAGCTCAACTCAATACACGGGAATGAAGATGTAATTATTCAGTATCACCGGCATTTTGTAACCCCTGATCTGTTTGATAATCTAATTGGAGACCCGCCCTTTAGTGGTGCCTTTGAAGTGAAGCAGAACAGCCTTGAAGGAGGCTTTCCTCCCTAAAGCAGGCCATTAACACTCAAACGGGATTATTTAAATGAGAGAAGAAGAAGAAGAAAAATCACCACCTCCATTTGTGAAGAGCAGCATTTGATGTAGGTAAAACATGGAAGATTTTAGGGACTGAGGTTCTCAGCGTGTCGTCAGAGTGGGAGGGGAAAAGGCGAGAGAGACGTCTTCGTTAAGATTATCATCTTCCTCGATGTTAGCATCGCTACCATTTACAAATCGTCTACATGCGTTTCCTTGTTTGTTACATGCGTTTCTTTGTTCCATTTGCTTTTTTGCAACAATTGAGACGCGCCGGTTATGCATTTTGCAGTTACTTTGGCAATGAAAGAATGATCCTTGCACGATAATAAAGCTTGAATTTACAGAGATGAGAGAGAGACAATTAAAGACTGAAGGACAGAGGGGGAAGGAAGGAAGGAAGGAAAGAAGGAAGGAAAAACAAAGTATCTTGGGATTGACTCATCTCACAGCAGCTTTAGTAAGAAGTATATTACAAACATGCATCATGGAGAAAGCGCAAGGTCAGGTGAGGTTTAAGCGAGGCGATTTTTTTTTACCGGGCACGCTGTAAATCAACGGGGATGCAGAACTTATACAACAGCGCAAACGCAAAAAAACGTGAGGAAGAAAACCCCAGTAGGCCTGCACAGAACAACTGAAAGGGGTCATCAAGATACCAAGGCGGGGGTGGATAAGCGCGCAGGTTCCCTGTGTACAGGTTATAACTTTCCTACTGTAATTGCCTGTTCAGCCCCACAGAGCTCAGAGGTCCTGCCTCCTCTCTCTCTCTCTCTCTCTCTCGTTCTCTCTCTCTCTCGCTATCTCTTTCTGTCGTTGGGATGTTTCGCTAATTCGAATGGCAACGATAACACATCGCTGACCACCTGTTGTGTTTCAGAAACTGAACATTTCTCCCATGTTCGCTCTCGCCCCTCTCTTACTGCTTCAAAGTAATTATAACGTCCAAAATGATTTAACGCTATTGTCCATGTGATCTGCTAAAGCGATGTGTTATTTATAATGTATGGTTAGTGCACGGTTGAGACTCCTCGGTGTATTCGGTTCTCCCACTGGTCGGGTTCACGGGGAGGCTGTTTAATATGTGTCTTCTACAGTCGCAGTCAGGGGAAATGCAGGGGGAGCTCTGTGGCCTTGGTTACCACATCCTCTTCAAAAATTCGATGCGCCGCCGCTGTCATTCCCTTAGAGCGAGCGGTAGCTTACCCCCTCGGCCGGCACATCCAAAGCACTAAGCTCGGAGCGTCGGGCGTCGACTCAATCGGTCTGACCTGAAACGTATTCCCCAGCTGAGCCTGCGACTTTGCTGCTGTGTCTCCCCAACAAACCGGCGGGGGAAAGGAGCGCCTGCACTCCAAAGCTAGCGCGACATAATGAGGCAACGCGGGAACGGTGGTCTGATTTCACGGATAGCCTCTAAAAGGTTAGCCCGACCCAATTAATTCCGCTAGTTAAAAAGGTCAGGGCACTTTGTTAAAGGGCCGGGGTGAAGCTATGTGAGGTTCCGTGCGCTGCCAGCTCATTACTTAGGCATCATCACGCTTCATTATAAAGCGGCGGACATTGTTTAAACATGATGGCGGGGGGTGGGGGGGGGGCAAAGTGAAGGCCCCGGCTTGAACCAGGAGTCAAGACAAGCTGAGAGTCGGGCCGGAGTCGCCGGAGAGCGACTCTGTCACCGGCGAGGGCAAAGGTGCTGTCGTTTTTTCCGACACGGATCTCGACTTCTGAAGGAACGACGCTCACTATCGTTTAAAATGCACAGTAGCCGAGTGACACCGAGCTGTTGGATATGGCGCGTGGCGGAATGCATGGAGAGCTGCTGCTTGGGATTGATCCAACTGATGTCACGCAATCAATAGCGGCAGAGGTTGATTTGCATTCTGTGAAATCCCAATTGCATCTCAGTCTTCGACGCGAGTCGGTGTATTTCAAAAGGAAAGTCAGTTCACTCGGTGATAACCTGTCATCAATGATTTTGGTTTTGGCTTTGATTTTGACTGGCACAGCAGCATAAAGGAGACTAAAGTTCAATACTGTCAAATCATGAATTTATGCTGAAATAAGGTGCCTCATACATCAATCCTATGTGTTTCAAGCTAAAACAAAATTGAATCATAGAAATTTGAATCATTAATATCAAATACAACGCCCAGGGCCAGATATACAATTCTGTTTCACTCCAAATCAACTTTGTGCTGGATGCTGCTATTTCTGTGATATCACACACACACGCACGCACACACACACACACACACACACACACACACTTCTAACACATTCATTATGCTCTCTAAATGAGACACCTGGAGACGTGTGCGAGGCTAGCCCAGATCAAAGGGCAGAACCTGGCATAATTAAGACTGATCATTTAGCTGGCATTGAAAATTAATTTAGCACTTCTCTACCAAAATTAAATCCCTGCAGTACGCATTTATAGGGACTTTGTACTTAGTAACTAAACTCAAGTTATGCAAGAGATATCAGAGGTAAAGTTGCGCAGCCTCGTCGTGTTACAGGAATGGGGGACTGCCCTTATCGGTTGTATAGGAACACATGGCTCCATAAACCTCAACTAGCTAGCACTTTAGGAATTGGGCTTTTTTTGGAGGGCAGATGCAGAGCCCATATATCAAGGGAGCTCTTCTGAGGCAGCTAAACAGGAGTGTGAAGTGCTCTGCTGGGTTCAGTGAGTCAGCCTAGCTAAAGGCAGATCAGAGCTGAAATCCAAAGCAGTTAATTACATAGGTTGCCTGAGGTGATTGAGGCGGAAGGGGCCCATGTCAGATCTTCAGCGTGGCTCGACACCTACCTCCCTAACATAGATAATTAACAGGCACTGCTAAGCAACACTGAGAGGGGGAGCGGACAGTGAAGCAAAGTGTTTGAAGAATAGAAAGCAGCGGGCTAGTTGACGGAGACAAGGGTTCGACATTAAAAGTTTGCGTTCTTGTTATTGTGTGTTTGTGATGAGCCGATCACATTCTGTCATCGCGATTTTACGAGCACCGAATCTTAGTTGGACTAGAATGGCGTTAGCTGTTGTTAGCTAACTCTACCCCAAAATTCAACCTTAACACAAAAAAAACATCATTATCATCATTTGATCAATCAATCAACTCATCCACCATTGATCTTGGATAGTCTAATTTTGTCTGGAATTGAGGCGGAGAGTGGTTACCAATGGTTACAAGGGATACACCCCCGTGTTTAAGGAGAGATGTTAATATTATATATCAATATTATTGCCTATTACTCCCTGACAAAATTGTAATAGCCTAATTTATATGCAGTGGTGGGGTGTTCAAAATGTACTATAAAATGGAGGAATGACCAGGAAGGAAGGGGTGATACTGTCCCATATCATTGGTAACATCTCTCTAACTATATTGTGACAGGACTCTGGACTCAGGACTATTGGATACATCTCCCCCACAGTAAGAAAGAAAGGGGTGTCTAGCCTCTAGTTTGTGATGTCATTGAATGTTTTTGGGCCTCTGATAGAGAATACAGAGGATTGACTGACAAAACGTTGATCATACTGGTAAATCATCCACTCACTTCTCTATAGTAAGGTATCTTTGTTTATTTGAAGCAACGGGTAGAGTGTGCTAGCATGTGGCCTTACCTTGTTTTTTCATACAGAGACATGGGTAGATTTTCTGTCTTAAATCTCCTAGCACCGCTGTGAGACGAACCTCAGGTGTAAACAAACAAACACTCCGCGTCTATTCAGCTCTACAAAGTCAGGATCTCCTTTGTTGGTAATAGAGCAGCTCATAGGGAATGACTTATTAAGACTTTCAGTCAGACTTAATTCTTTGAGATTTAGATTTAGTTACGCATATTCAATTGACTGAACCATCCAAGGTCATACTGCAAGTATACCATATGTGAATTATATTTTATGATGGACTTCTGAAAAGAAATTACAATAACACAGGGTCTGATGTAAGTACCCCTTGTGTTTATAAACCAAGGTGAAAGCCTATGTAAATAATACTGGGTATCTCTCGTTACATACAGTAACTGTTGTTGAATTAGGCCCGTGGCAACTCCAGGAGGCACAGCAGTAACGCTAACATCTTCCAACCGTAATTCAATTCACCGTACGAGCAGATCACCTGATCACAAGCAACGTTTGTGAGCTGGATTGTTTCTGTCACAATCTTTTGGTACCTGCAGTTGCCGGATCAGTTAAAAGCACGGAGGTTTAGACGACAGAATATGTAAACTCAACTCCTGCCACATTTCAATGTAGGGACTTGGAGAGCGGAGTGAGCTGCACAGTTGCATTAATATTTATACGGCGACATGAATAGCAATGGGTTTCAGAAACGCTTTCTTCCCGTTCCCGTCTTTCCTCTTTTTTCGACTTGTTTTCTCAAGCCAGACGCGGTTTGCTAAACTCGTTCGGTGATCGGTCACGCGCTTTTTTCTGTGAGCGCACGTACCGTGCATACACACTTCTGCGACACAAACTAATACACACACACACACACACTACCCCTCCTTTGGCACCAGCCGAATGCTTTTCTCCTGTTCTCAAACGGGAGCTTTTAGATGAATTGCCTCGTGAAACATATTAGATGACAGAGCAATTGAAAAATGGAAATTCGTACTCAACAGGTCCTTCCGCTTCCTCAACCAAGCAGCGATTACCGCTTTAGTCTCTGTCTAAGTCTCAGGCCTCCTGCTAGCTGGAACCGCTCGCAGCATTTAAACAAGCGCTCCCCGTACCGAGAACAACAAGGGCCGTACAGCACGCGGAAGAAAATTCGAAAGCTAGTCTCGGTTGCTGTGCTTCCTCAGTCATGTCGTGTCTTACCTGCGGAGTGACATTGCCGGCCAGGTCGGCGACGGGCCTTGCCGCGGGTTCCTTTCATTCTGGTCCCTTTCCCTGCGCCTCTTCTTTCCCCCTTTTCCTTGCTCTCTCTCTCTCTTTTTGTTCTTGAGACGTGAAGGAAGCTTTGAAACGGCGCACCGCGTCCTCCCTTGCTGGCTGAGCCAGTCAGTGTTGAGGTGCTTCCACTCCACAACGGCCCTCCATCAATTATTCAAGGGTGCTGAAATAAGGCAGTTTGTCTCTTCTATCTCTTAAAGGGAGTACTGAAGAAACCGTGCATGAAAAAAAGCACAAAAGTGGTGACTGTACAGCTGCTTGTGCGATGAAGACGTCGCTTCTAAAAGATTTACAGGAAAAAAAATGTTGCAGGTGCAGTAGACAGTCACATGCCTTTTGTGATAGATCAGATACATAAAGATAGGGCGATTGTTATCCATCTTGCTTGTTTGAAGATAGACTTTTAATTTTTAATTGCCCCTTTACATCGCATCAACTGGTTGTAAAAGCGGCATCCGATAGTGTTGCAGGTCCCGTGGCCATCAACGATAACATTTGAACGACAGAGGCTAGGTGAGTCGACACAGTTTCACTGTGAGTTAGTACCCCATTACTGATTGTCGCCTGGGCACTGGGACAGAAAATTACATGACATCACGTAGAGCTGAGTTTCTGTTCCACATAAACAGACGTAGTGTTAGGTGCTAGGAGCTCAATAACACTGCTTTGATTCTTTTGAAGAAGCAATAAGATAAACTTTAGCTAACCTGATAGGATAAGATAAGGATTATATGAACATTAAAACAATAACAAAGTTTGGAGAACTGAGTTGGAGAACAAAGTAACAATGTATTTTGAGTATTTTTTTAAACGTGTCTGGAGTGGAACTTTAAGTGCAGACCAATCAGGTGTTTATTTCCCCCACAATGAAGGCATAGCAACCACAACATAAAATACATGGGCAGCATGTTGTCCAGAGAGCAGCCGTGCTTGTGAACTTGCTAGATAGCTCAGGGCTCGTGCCCTTTTCCATCCATAAACAAATGAATTGAACTGAATTTGGAGCCACGA
>OMKK01087739.1:0-11918 GCA_900302305.1 Polymixia japonica
GCTGGCATCCATTTAACCCTTTTCCTCCCTCTCTCTCCCTCCGTCCCGTCTTTCGCTAGCCCTCTTTCTCTTTCTGTCTCGTTCTTTTTTTTCTCATCTGTAAATAGCCACACGGGTGACAGGAAGTGTCGTGTTTCTGATAGAAATGTGCGATTTGGGGGCAAGGGCGACATTAATGTCGTGAGTGGTTGTGCAGTTTTGGTGTAGTGGATTTGGTTGGTGGATTGCCACTGACGTATTGATGATAGAATATCATAGTTGACTAAAATAATTGTTCTCTGGGATCTGTGATCTTTCTCTTTTTTTCAGGAAGAGGAAATCATGATTATGAGCAATAAAACATTTCACCATACATAATACTAAGGCATGGGACAAGGCGTGGAAAGATTCTGATTGGTGAGAAGAGAGTCCATTAAATTTGTTTCACATGCAGTATAACCAGACATCTGTGATGTTGGCATTTATAGCTCACAAAATAGGTTCAAAAATGAACATTGATTAGACCTGATGTTACATTGTAACTAAATGTTTTCCAACTCAGGCAGTAAGACCAGTACTGATGGAAAAAAAGTGAATATCCAAATCCTTGTGTAGCTCTGACTAGTGTAACTGGAGTAGGTCAGGTAATGTAATACCAATTCAATTTAATTCAGTGATTTTACTACAATGCAAAATTGTACCCCTAAGGAGTATTACTGTAGATTCTGCATACATAACCTACTGCTTTGTCCTCACACATTGTCCTGGATTTCCATCTGGATTGATTTCATTTAAAAAGTAATTGAAAGAAAAACATCCTTCGTTCTGATTTTCCATTTTTTATTGAACGTTTTATTATTACATTGTGAATTTGCTATCTTTCATTTGTGTGTTGGAAAGTTGTGAGTTGGCGTGACATAGACAGTCTACCGGGATAATGCCATATGAAGCGTATTTTAAAATTATTTGAATTTGTATCTGTGTCGTCTATTCAAACGCACCTCATCAGGTATTATCTGTTGCTTCATTTTGTAGAGGCGGTACTCACTGAAGAAAAAAAAGAAAGATACTTATTTTTGTTATTTAAGTTCTGCCTATGACTGGCCCAGCTAATGTTAAAAGATTAGTTTACTCTGTGTTGCACACACTTACTCCAATGTTGATTAGACATTGCCAATTTAATTACAAACTCTGGCTGAGGTTCCCCCCCGCTATAGATTAACTTTCAATTTTATTAATTGGCCTTCCAGATGACAATTTATTTCATTTTATTTTCCTGGAGAGGTAATTAGAGTAACGAGAAACAGGCCTGTTTAACAATAACAAGCCACACAACTATGCTTGCACAGACAACTACTGCTGCCCTGAAATGAGTTGATGGTTGAATTATAAACACTGGACTGGCAAGCAAGCATAGGAATTTAGGAGAGGCAAAGACAGAAGGAGAGGGATGGAGAGAGAGAGAGAGAGAGAGAGGAAGTAAGGGAGAGAAATAATCATTGCAAGAGGAATGTGCTATCCGCGGGGGCTCCTGCTAATTGCCTCGCTCATGAGTTTGTGGGACGTGTTAGTCGGGTAGCGGAGCTGGATCCAGCGCTGCCGCCTCAGGGGTGTTGGCATCTCGGCTCAACAGACGACAGCTCAGTTCGACATGGACTTTTTCTCTGCAAGCCACTGCAGCCTGCCACCCCTAGAGGTTTCCCCCCCATCAGAAGTGGCCTAGCTGTGATGGATTGGCATCCTGTGTGTGTCAAACTGCTTTATGGCTCTTTAATGAGGCGATCAGGCAGAGGGAGCCTCCCCTGCCACTGGCACTAGTGGTGCTTAAATAGGAAATCAAAACAGGTGAACTTCCACTATAGTTTGCGCTGTTACACCCGTCCTCAATGGCCAGACTTCCAAATAAACACGTACACACAGACACACATTCAAAGAAGAGACCAAATGCAACAGGATATGCCATAATTGACTTCAGATTAGGTCATATGTTGTTGTTTTGTAACGGACATCCACATGCCAAATTGCGAAATAACAAATGTCTTTATGATTGGTATAGGAAAGTTATGTTGGTATCAACAAGAAATTCTGCAAAGGGATTGTAAAATTGCTAAATCTTATAGAGTTTTTCATGCATCAGCCCCGTTAAGAATTTTCACATTTATATAAAGACTAAAACTTCGTCGTTTGTTTTGTTATATTTGGCTTCTATTGTATGAATGAATTTTGGAGAGTGATAGTGGAGATAATGGTATACACAGCAGGAAAACGCCTTCCCAGCTTCAATATCACATCTTTCTTTTCATCATTAACATACCACAGAACAATCCCATAATATGCATTACATCACAACGTCAAGGTACACCGTTTTATTTATTTATTTGTAATTTTGCATGACTACAAACATACAGACAAATACACTCACACCTGCAAACAAACCTTTGTATGCTCGAAAGCATGCATATCCACACACACCCGCTTTCTCTCACAGGCACACACACACACACACGCACACACACACACACTCACATACAGACTAACAAACAGGAGCAAAGTGAACCCTGTTGACAAAGAAATATTCCAATTATGCACAAATCACACAGAAGCAGGCAATTATTCAAACCTTGCCAGCTGTCACAACAGTAATATGACTGCATATTCCATATTCTATCAGTCAGGGCCTGCCACATGTTTACCTCAGCACAAAGATGTACTTTGTTTTATATGTCATTTCAATTATACCATAACAGCTGTAAATACTTAATATGGTAGGGTAGAATTCAGTAAATCCCAATACGTGGAAGTCTATGAATGTTTATACTGCACTCAGATCTTTATGACGGAGAAATCGGAGAGAATTGGTGACATGGATCATTTTAGACCCCAACGGAATTCTAGAACACTCCCACAGCTTACTGGGTTTTTGTGTGGAACTGTTTTTCTCATATTTGACTCCGATATCAATGTCAATATCAATGAAAAAAGAAAATATAGAAAACCAATTTCAATTACAAGTTTAATGTCTTCTTGAGACAAACATACTTTGCTTTAATTTGATATCAAAGTTTCCAGTGCAAACACATAACAATAACATCCAGACTCTATTTAGATTGGATAGAACATTAGCCAATGTAGCAAAAATAGGTTTATTTGTTCTTGATGACAACAAACAACCTTTCAAAAGTGTTGCCTCTTTTTACTTACGAATTTACCCACAAGATTTGAAGGCAAATGTACTGCCACAAAAAAATTGCTACAAAGAAAACAAATCTGGCAAAACTACAGGGACAAATTATGTAGCTGGAAAGCACCCAACATTACAATGCCATCAA
Organism: Polymixia japonica; assembly: GCA_900302305.1. Classification (NCBI taxonomy): domain Eukaryota; kingdom Metazoa; phylum Chordata; class Actinopteri; order Polymixiiformes; family Polymixiidae; genus Polymixia; species Polymixia japonica. The sequence continues at coordinate 3,309 of OMKK01087739.1, forward strand.
CAGGAGAAGAAATATACTACCCCCTGCATCAGAAAGTAGAACACTTTTATCACACTTTACAAAAATGTTTAACATTAATTTTTGAATTGATTTTTTTATTTAAAAACAAAAATGAACAAAAATAATTTGTTCATGCTGCAAAGGCTTGCAGAGTGATGCACAACAAGGAAAGGTGCATCAGGTTGTGGATGTTACAGTAGAATATAGTACAGCCTGAAGGATTTTCTACTTCTAAAGAATTGGTGCTCTTCTTTTCTGTGGAAATCATTTGAGCAATGACACAAGAATTGACTGAAGAAATGTGTGTCCCAGGAATTATTTGCAAACAGAAGCAATTTCATGCTGCTTTAACACTCAGGAAATCATTTTAATTCAAGAACTGCCTCACTCAGTTGAGGACCTTTATGAACACAGAATTAAATCTCCAATAACTGTGTTAAAATGAAATTCACTGTGATTTCGTATGGTAAACATCGGTGTAGTGTGATGCATACAGACACGAACAGACCACAAGGGATTGAATGTCTCCGTCTGAGGCTTACTGAATTTAATGGTTTTGTTGTTATAATATTGGAATCGCCGAATTGCTCTACTCTGAGAATGAGCCCTTTCACCACACCATGTACACTAAAGCCAGCTGGTTTATGTTCAATACAAAAAATAAGAATACTTAATACTGGTTTCCCATACACTGTAGATCCCAGCGCACAAGAGTCAAAATGTCAACTGCTTTAATGAAAAAAAAAAAAGAAAAAAAATCAACTCTCTTTGGTTTTGGTTTATTAGCAGAATCCGGCCTCAGCTGGGAAGCAAACCTGAGACTTCCTTGCTTCACAGAACTAGTGACTCTGACACTTCTTCTGTCACTCCACTCTGAAAAGCACAGCGAGCGGTGATTATCTAAAGGTGGAAAGTGGGACTGAAATGAATCATATCCCGCACACTGGCCCCGTGGAACTAATTGAATTTCCGCCCCTAAGGTGAAAACGCTGCCTGTGTAGCACAATGCCTATGCACTTAAAGTCATTTTACGTATTTTGATTCCAATTTGTCCACACTTTAGATTCTAATCCTTATGCGTTGCCTCCCGAGGCTGATTTGTTGTGGCAGCAGGCAGCGCGAACAGGTTGCCAGGACAATGATTTTGTCGGCACAAAGTATTTGGAAGAGCCAAAACGTTAGAGGATCTTTGGCAGTGTTTTCAAACTTGGTCCGAATAAAGAAGTGTGGACGGTGATTCCAAAGGTAACCGCCTAAAAATGAACGTAAACACACGTCAGTTGTTGTTGCAGTTATTACAATAGATCCTACCCAGATCCAGACCTATTGTGCTGTAATCAAGTTGAACACTGATATTGTGACATCAATAATAAATGAAACAAGAAAGCACAGCGTGCTTCCCTGTGCATTTTGATATGGGTAGGAAAGATTTTTTGACAGCTGAACTAGCTCATCCATCACTGAGATTAGACGTAGAGTATTTCCCTTTAACGTTATCCAATGTTCATTTCTGCTCCCAAATTGAACTCCATTTAAATGGCTTGTTGAGCACATTTCTCATATGGCCGTTGAACTCATTGGTCTAATGATTCCGTTACATTCTGTCCAATATAAAGCAGTAATGGCTTCACCGCCATACTTTATATGAGTAACAATCTGTATATTGGACAATGGGTTCGCAGCATTTTGGTTATTACTGAGATGAGCCCCTGCAACTTTGCTCATTTCCATGCAAATGTCAGCTTTGATTAATCACCTCAGTGAGAGCCCTCCGCCATCACTGCATCTGCCAAGACCCAGCGCCACCAACGCAATCCACATGGGCAGACTCAGAGAGGGCCGCTCCCATTGGCAGATTCAGGAATGAGGAATTATAGTACGGGATACAGTAGACTGAGAGGATATTGGAAGAATGTCATCAGTTTCCATCACATTCAATTATTTCTGCAGCGATATCAAAGTATCTGGAAATCTAGACTGAATTAGCTTTAGTCATGATATTTTCCCAGCTTGATTGACATTTCCGTCATACGACTGAATGTTGGCCCATGTCCCAATAAATGTTTATCATTTTTTAATCAAAATACAAATTGAAAATCAAAACTTGTCTCAAGTTATTTCCCTGACTGCTTTAGTCAGGATCCCTTGACTGGTGATGGCTTGACATTTAAATGTGAAATTAATATAAATATAGTGAATAACGTCTATGAAATTAATTTTGATGCAAGATTTTATCAGTGCATTTATTGAGCAAAACAAACTGCATGCAATACGTCAAATCACCCCTATTAATAAAACTGAGCAGGTAAACAATATAAGTGAATTATGAAGCTATATTGAATCTGTTAAAAAATGTGTTTATCAATGACGATGCCATTTAACAAATAATTTGTTCATGAATGGATTGTCATTTGAAAAGATAATATGACTGCATTTTATTTTAAGTCACCATTGATTATTGGTAGAGAAACAAAGATTGCCATCAATGTTGTTGAGTTGTGGAATATTTCATAATGTTCTCATATTATAAAGGAACTTCCAATTTGAGTATATGGATTGGGTTTGGATTTTGGGTTTAAAGGCACAATCCACGATTGGTCTGAAAGGTCATGTTGCCCCACCTCTGTTTGTTTTGTAGTGTGTTGTGGCTGTTTGGCAGTGATCTAGCATTTTGCCTAACAAAACTCCTCAAACATGGGGAACTCCTGTATTTACTGCAAAAATGATAAGCGACAGATGGCTGATGCTGACTGAAGTAACGTGCAAACGAAAACAACAATGTTGTAATTCCTTGCTTAAAACAACCGTGAATTGTGCCTTTAAAGAGCTCTACAGTACAGGGTAATGTTATTAAACATCTTAAGTCACATACATATCACATGTCCAAAAAGTTTGTTGGAATGTACGTACATTTGCATGTAGGCGTGATATGTAGGAAAGGTTGTTTAAAGGGAATACCACCTATCATAACTGTGGATCTCTCTATGCAATGGAAGGGCGGCTTTTGTCTTCCCACAGAATGTTTGAGCTTCTATCTCTAAATGACATAATGACATCGTCTTTATCAGTTTTATCATACTTTCATCAGTTCTGAATCAGAAAGTATACTTTCATCCTCAGAAATTTCCCCAGGAAGCTCTTGTAATCAACTTTTTCAATTCATTCTCCTTGGAGCAGCTCCAGATTTTACAAGAAATGTGTTCAAAGAGTGGCAGTCATGAATAAGTTGAATGAGAAGTGTGGGTATATGTTTCCTGGTAATTGTCAAAGTAATTGTAGAGGTAACTGTCGTAGACCCTCACAGATGGTGTAATAGAGTAGAATCTGATTGACTGAGAACATCTCCTGGCGAAGTTCCTGGATTGTACCCATTTTAATTACTGTGGATCTCAGCCACACACCTTATGTTGATGTTCATTCACTACGCAATAATAACCACTGAGTGATAAAGTCATTAAAAGAGATGGCGTACACAGAACTGAAACATGAATGCAGATCTCCAGTTTACATCAAGTATAGTGAAAAAGACTCACACAGGCAAACAATCTAGCTATCAGTTAATGCATTATATGAATGTTTAAGTGTTGAATACTTGCCAAAATGGTTGCTTGGTCCACAGTGAATTTCCAGTGTATATATAAGGAGTGGGGAATTAATTGCCTGCCTCTTCCTGCATTAACAAAAAAACAATTCTTCCTTTACCTTTATCGCTTATGATGAAAGACCATAGCACACTGTCACTTTGAGTTAGCGGTTCATTTATTTTTCTGGTATAGGGCCACCTTCCATATAGTGCTGAATATATATTAACATAATTCACACCAATTTGACCTGAAATGCATGTGTGCGTGTCTGTGTGTGTTTCTGTATGTGCATGTGTGAGCGCAAACACGTGTATGTGTGCAGGCAGACCTGGAAGAGCATGACAATACCGTACAACTTAAAGGTGCTTTCTGCACTATGTTAAAATTAAATAAAAAGTAGATTAATTATGATTATGATGATGATAAGCTTCCCCTCTCTCTCTGTTTTGATTGTGCCTCAGTGGTGCTGTTTTCCTCTACTTTCTACTTTGACACCTCAAACAGGTCCTCTCCTCAGTCTGCACCAGCCAGAAACACGGTGCTTCTTCTTTTGGTTTGTCATGGCAAGGCAAGTTTATTTGTATAGCACATTTCAACAACAATGCAATTCAAAGTGCTTTACATAAAACATTAAAGGCATTAAGACAAAGTGCAAAAGAAACACATTATAAAAGGACATTATTAAAGAGTTAAAAATAATAAAAATAATAAAAAATATAAAAATAACATGAGGTGTAATTCACTTCACTAATGCTTGAGTGCCAATCTTACAGATAGCACCTTTAAAGAGGACATATTATGCTTTTCTTAATTTCCATTATGTAATGTTACAATGTCGGATTTCCATATTAAACGTGGCCAAAGTTTCAAATAATGAGGTAAACGAATGATAAAGTAATCCCTGTGAGCAAAAAGCTCAGGCTTCAGACTGCTCTGAACGCTAGGTTTCCAACATTTTTTTCCGCTTTCAAGACAAGCTGATGTCAACTCGTGACGGATTTCTTTATATGGTCATCTGCTCCAGGCACAGCACAGACAGCACAGCGCAACATGGACAATTGGTAAAATCCTAAAAGACAATGAGGGAAAGGTGATGCATGCATGACTTTACAACAAATGTTTTTTAAGTAAAAAGCAATCAACTATTACCGACGGTCTAGGCCGCGTTAACCCAATGGGCTACATTGGCTGCAGCCCAGGGCCACGGCCACTAGAGGCCCCCGCGGGAGCACAAATTTAATTGAGATATAAAAAAATATTTGCATTGCATTTTTCTTGACCTTTTGTCCTCACCGTACATTGATGCAATTCCCTCACAATATCATACAACAACCAAGAAAAACAATTCTACGACCACGACAAAATTTTCTTTACATCCTGTTTTGTGTTAATGTGAAGCCGGAGCAAAGATGTCACATGAGTCGCCTCGTAAGCGCGAGAGCGGAGCGCAGAAAAGAAAACAGCTCTAACTTTGATGTCCATTGAATATGACCTGTTGCGTCAGTTGGATTTTACCGACCTTATAAAAGACTTTGCCTTCAAGAAAAGCAGGGTAAGCGCTTATGATATCAGCAGTGGTAACTAAGTAAACTATATAACCTCATAATTCAGGCTTACAGTGTTAATTTATATTTGTATGGCCTGCATGTACTTGTGCTTGCCTATCCTTCACTGAATGTTGCATAGTGGTCTGAGCAGTGGCGATTGCTTGCAGAGAAAGTTTTCTGACAGCTGACACCTGAAACACACTGGAAGTGGAGTGGATGCTGAAAGGCACCCGCTTCACTTTGGCGTCCATGTTAAGCCTGGGGCACCCTGGCTGCGTGAGCAGTGCACGTGTTAATTGACCTGCCTGCCTGCTTGTTGCCCCGAATCCTGCCTGTCCCCTCAACTATCCATCCGCCTGTTTCCCTCAGCTGCTGCCTGTCCTCCTGCTTGGATGAGGTGGTGCTACCAAGCGCTGGGTGCTGCCCCTCGGCAGGTTTCCAGAAGTTGACCAATCAGAAGAAAGTGGGCTTTTAGGGAGGGGGGGCTTTAAAGAGACAGGAGCTAATATGGCATGTTTCAGACAGAGGCTGAACTGAGGGGCTGCATAAAGGGCCAGTATAAGATAAATAAGGTTTGTTTTGAAGTGTGAATCATGCAAAACTACTCTAGTGGAGGGATAAAAATATAGAGCTGGAAATTAGCTTAATAGGTCCCCTTTAAGAGAAGTTTACATAAAGTAGAACTATCAAGAATTTGATGCATTCAACTGCTACACCACCAACATTCCACTGCTACGAATATAAATGATGAGTATTACATGAACACGCAAAATGACTGAACCAGTAGCCATGAATACGCCACGTAGCTGTTATGAAGTTCTTGTTCAGGTGTTATGAACATTAACCACAGAAGTTACTGGTGAAAATAAGCTGACAAGTTACAGGAATACATTGTGAAGAGCTTTAACAATTTCCATTACTGACAAAAATGTTTGTGGGACATATTTTAGCTCCTTCCTTTAAAACACGTTACTAGTAACTGCAACAGAACAAGTCTTCAAAGAAAAAAAAAGAATGAATAAAAGGCTGCTGATGTCTCCTTCCTGACATATTTATGTCCTCTCTGCTCTTGAATGCTAATGTCTACCTTTCAGAATGTACTGGAAGCGCTGTGTGTCAACAATACCAAATGTAAGGGGGATCTATCTTCAGAAATAAGAGTGTTGCTTCCATTGACTTGTCACTTGGAAGAATCCAAGCAGTAAGAGAACATCTGTTGATGCTCTGCTAGCGCTTATACCCGTCACAGTCTCATCTGCACAGAATGGCTCAAAATATGTCAGGAAAGCTCAGAAGCCCAGATCAATCAAGCCCTCCAAAGTGCTCAAATGTTTGATACATCCCTGTCCAATCCCGCTCAACTCCTTCTGTTCTAGCCAAGCAGCAAGTAAATGTTTAAAGCCCTCACATCTTAAATATCTGTGGCACTTCCCAATTTATGATCTGGGCATGTCGCTAAACTTCTCAATTAACCACGAATTAAGCCTCCTCTGAAGAGGCTGAGGCAGAATGAAGAAGTAGGTCAATCAAAATGCATTGCTGCTTGGCCAGACTCCATACAGCTAGCACTGCTTAATGACCCCAGACCGTCTAAACTGAAGAACCTACTGGCTCTGGAAAGCAATAGGTTAGTGCTTTGTTTCACACGACCAGGTCATACTGAAGGAGCAGAGGACAAATTACTCCAAATATGATTCTTTTTGGAGATCCCTCGGTTTAATGTTATCATAATGTACAATGTTGTTGTTTTTTTCTTGTAAAGTGACCTTCTGATACGTTTCAGTGACAAATGACGTTAATTGTATTATGATGCACTTGCTAGAATATATGCCTTTGCCATATTCTTGTCTGATTGTAACATACATTTGACATATTTTAAATGTATGTTACAACAAAGATAGAGAAACTCCTACAAACTCCCTGAAAATGCATTTGAATTGTTGCTAGCTGTTTGTTGTTTTTCTCCACAGCGGTAACCATGGTAACATTGTACATCTATCTTGCATTAGTACTGCAGCCAGTTTTTTTCCTCAAGTCTAGTCAACTAGAACTGAATAAGCATACTGTAACACAGAACTTGTGTCTCTCAATCAACTGGTTGCCAGATCGTCCCTTGTGCCTTTTGACAGCTGAAAAGAGAACAAAATTTGAATTTTCCCCCGGAGCAACAGTGCGGCAAGAATTCACTGTTGCAAGCAGAGTGAGCTCTAAAAAAGTGGGACTTCTACAATTGCAACATCTGTACTGTCAGCCCTTGTTTAAAGAATAAAACAAAATATCAAATCCCGTGTTTTCTGTTTTGAAGTGGGTCTACCTGTTTGTTTTATATGTTGATTATGGATAAGGTCTTTAAACCAGGACGATTCCCTCATTAGAACCCGTTCCAGAAGAGAGGTGGCTGCCTGCAGGGATCATATGGAATGACAGGGTGAACATCTTGTACATCTACACACCAATATGCAAAAGCATGGATAACAGTGGCCTAAGTGGAATGCCAAAATGTTACAGAAAGATACATGGGGGCTCATGTTAAAGTAGTGGCCTCTTTTCTTCCTGGTTGGGATGTATATATCATGCTGGGATACGTGTTCTGACCCTCATAAATCATTCCCATAACATTATTCTCCTTGGAGTCTGTTTGTCAGTGGGCGATTCTCACACAAACACACACACACACACACACACACACACACACACACACACACACACACACACACACACACACACACACACACACACACACAGACACAGCTTGAATTGTAAGGGGAGTTCAACAACTGAAAGCTGAATATGACGGTGTTTAAATATAGTCCATACACAAGTTAATTTCGGCAGGTGTTGATAATCAATTGCCACGTGAATTCGGTGGATTTGAGAGCGAACCGCAACACGCCTGTTAGGTTCATACCTAAAATGCAATAGTGCAGATTTCTAACATATCACGCATCTAGACATTTCCAACATGAAATGATGTTCCAAAATCCCTCATTCCACACTACTGTATAATCTAATGTTCCACATGAGCACATCAAAACTACTTTGTTTTACTGGCGGGCGTCATTTTTTTATCGCTCTCTGTTTGGGCTGCGTGCCCATATACACAAACATATTAACATTTCCCTATATAAGTCACTGTAAGTGCCTATATCTGCATTAAAAATGGCATGCCAGCGAATGCACAGGCATTCCATTCTGATGGCGTGTTCACATTGAGATTCAGGTTAGAAGGGCACAGGCAAGGAAAAATAGCCCCATGCCACATCCTCTGATCCAGATGAATTGTCACAGCTGGGAAAAAAACAGTGGGTTTAGCTGAGAGTCCTGTTTATGCTCCCCAGGTGGTATTATACACCCCAGGTGGTGCGTGTGTGCGTGTGTGTGTGTGTGTGTGTGTGTGTCCGAGAGAGAGAGAGAGAGAGAGAGAGAGAGAGAGTCTGAATGCTCTTGGGTAGGTGTTTGTGTGCATGAGAGAGAGAGGC
>OMKK01087740.1:0-12511 GCA_900302305.1 Polymixia japonica
GGCAGCACGTCATACGTGGCCCCAACAATAAATCTAATTCTGCTTGCTTCCATGCTCCACAATTCTCTCCACTTCAAACTTCTCTTTTCTACACTCTCCCAGTTCACCCACTGTCCCTGCTTTGCCTGAGATACTGCCCTAGTAGATCTTACAACCTCTTCCTGACGGTGTATTTCACCTACCACCATACTCCTCTTTTCTTTGCTGTTGCCTTACCCCACTCAGGGTTCCCAGCACACAGTCCTAGGCCCCCACGGCCATGCTGTACCTGGCCCACAATGTCCCTTGTCTAAGGGCTGCCTGAGCCTGCTGCACTGCCTCTTTTGGGTTCCATTCCTCCCTGTTTTAACTATAGGCCTGCACCTCTAACCACTGGATCTATTGACTAGGTCAGAGTCATTTCCAGTCTAACCTTAGCACACTTGTACTCCTCTGTCAGGCTGGATATTGGCAACTCCAATATGCCTTTCCCATACAAGGCTGTACTACTTAAACAACGTGGGACTCCAAGCCATTTTCTAATAAATGAGTTGATCACCCTCTCCCACTTTTCCACCTTTGAAATAGGAACCTCATACATTGTCAACGGCCACATCAGCCGAGGCAACAGCCCAAACTGCAAACACCACAACTTTAGCTTTCCTGGGAGCCCTGACTTATCTATGCCTGTAATGCCTTGAATCAGCTCCTGTCTCAACTCATCACACTGGCCTTTATCACTAAGGCTCGCGTTATACCACCTACCCAGACTTTTAATCGTTTTTTCTATTACTGTCGGTATCACCTCATTGTTTATACTAAACTTTTTGTCAACAACCTTCCCTTTAACAATTGAAATACTCCTAGACTTACTTGGTTTCACCTTCATCCTGGCCCACTGTAAATTACTATTTAGCTTATAACAACCTGCTGGTACATGGAGCCGTTGACGTTATAGTCGTCATATCATCCATGTAGGCCCTAATTGGTGGGAGGCGCAACCCTCCCTGCAACCTTTCTCCACCCACTACCCACTTTGAAGCTTTAGTAATAACCTCCATTGCCATAGTAAAGGCTAATGGAGAAATAGTACACCCTGCCATAATGCCTACCTCTAGCTGTTGCCAAGCAGTAGTGTACTCTGCCGTCGTGAAACAGAGCTGTAAATCTGCAAAGTACGCTTTAACTAAACTCTTTATACTATCTGGTACTCTGAAGAAATCAAGGGCCTCCCATAGCAAACTATGCGGTACTGACTCAAAAGCATTTGCCAGGTCCAAGAAGACCACATGCAGGTCTCTCTTCTCCTGCCTAGCTGACTGGATATGGTGCCAGATCATGCTAGTGTGCTCTAAGCACCCAGAGAAGCCTGAAATCCCAGCCTTTTGCACCGAGGTATCAATCAATCTGTTCTTTTCTAAGTAGTTAGACAACCTCTGCGCTACAACACTAAAGAAGCCCTTAGCAGGCCAGTTGACCTGTTGAATGGGGCCCTTAAAACCAACATGACATGAAGATGGAGAAAATACTCTTATTGTTTATTCATACAGGTGAGAAGAGAACTTGTAAGGTGGAACTTTGAAGACATTATGAGAGGCAGCAACACTGCTACAAACACAATTATAAACTAAGCTTTGTACCCAATGTGTGTTTATCTCAAACTTTTCAACTGGAGTCAGAGAGTTAAAGAGGCCAAGTTACAAGATGCCAGATACCATTTGAAAATATTGTAAATGTGTGAAATATTGTGTAAACTAGCCTATGCGAAACTGAAAACTAATCATTTGTGGGTACTGTCTGCAGTCATTGATTACCATTTAATTATGGCCACAGGCTGTTAGCCTAGTCTCCTTGAAGGGTGTGTCATCCATTTCTGATTATTTTATAATGGTTAACCTTACCTTCAGTTAAACACCAGTGATGGAATCATGAGACATTTTCTTTCATGCTTTTCTCTGCTGTCAAATGACTAACAGTTAGCCTGCTATTTTGTAGCCTGACTGTTTGCTGATCATTTAAAAAGTTTTTATTTTTATCTTTTTTTATTTGGATTAGATTGTAAATAAGGTCTTATTATAATGTATTGTATATTGCATGTTGTAACACATTTGTTTTGCACTGTACTGCTTCACTGGTCTATCTATAGTTGTTGTCTTAGTTGGTTGCTTGGTATTTGTTTATGAATACTACATAGTTTGTCTGTTTTTATTTAAATACTACTTGTGTGTGTGCACGTTGCTCTCTACGATGCTGTTCTAATATGAAGATGCCATTTTTGGGATACGACTGTATTGGTTCAAGAGTTGTGAGAAGGTAGCAACCAAAAAACTATTGTGGCAGTCAACACAGTGGCATGTGAAAATCAAGAGAGCTATCCAAGAGAGCATGAGACTGCAGCAAGTGTGGCAGTTTTAAGGTTAGCAGAGTGACTGGGACTGAGAGCTCACTCTAACCCTAACCCTAATCCAAGGCTTGGCAGAGGAAATCAGAGTAGGGGAGAAAAGATAGAGCCAGTTTTACTACCCTAACTAGTCCAACCTTTTGGATGGAATTAATTTAGTTAACTGTTGCTAAATTCTTAATAGGAACTTTATGCTGATATCAAATTTGTCACATTTTTGGTCATTCTTTCTGCTGAGTAAGGCTGCTGAGTAAAGCATAATATCATAGTCAAATCATGACAACTAATTCAAAGTATTGGTTGGTGCTGTTTGTGGCAAATACAGAATGCTTGCCTATGTACTGTAGATATTAACTCAATACATAATTATCAAACACATGCTTATCAAAAGGGCCAATTCAGAACATAGATACAAAAATAACGCATAATTTGTAACACAGTCTATACACTTAATTATGGCTCTGTCAGAAGGCCATTCATGATGTCCATACCTCATTAAACTGTACTTTGTAGTTTTGCATCCTCTGGGGTGAGCTCTTCCATGTCTTGCCAAAAAACTGCTGGTGACGTTTTTCAAACAGACTTAACCGCAGCTGGTAGGTGACAATCTTTTCGTCCTTGTAAAACCTCTGTATGTAGAAAGAGACAACCAGATTATAAGTCAATATTAACCCAGTCATGGCAACATGTGCGTGGTATAGCTAGTTTTGTCAATTCGCTGCATGACAAATACAACTGTAGCAAGCTATGGAAACGAAATGCTTTAAGGCAAAAATATGTAGCTTTTAACACACAGTCACCTGTTTTATGTGAGCTGCAGTGAGGGTTATTCTGAGGCCTTGAGACTCCGTTTCTTTAGCCAGTCGGATTGGCGGCAGGATCACCCGGCTCCTCTCAAACACTGCTCTCCACTCGTCCGTTGTAGACATGTTGCTTTATTCTGTGGTTGAGACAAATTAACGTAACATTGTGATTTCTCCAAAAACTATTCAAACTACCGACATCAAACTAAGAATTTGCTTTCTTTGCCTTCCGGAATTTTAAAACCCGCGGCCGCCATATTGAAGTAAGAATATTGTACTTCATAAATCGGTGTTAGCGGAACAAAATATATTTTTAATTACGAGTATTTACCGTTGAAAGTCATTGGGATGAGTATATACATGTAATGCGTATACCTCTGGTCGTTTTGTTCGTGCAATATAACCGTTACCTCAACTTTATGACTCCCTGGACCCTCTGTCAGTTGGTCTCTCCTGATGCTTGATTCGTTGTTACGGTAACGGTAACGTTGCTATGCAACTCTTCTTCTTTGGCCGTTTTGGAGATAAATAGAAATCCCCGGAAACGTGTGTCGCCATCTAGTGGCGCCTACACATAATATATTGTTCAATTTTAATGATTTAATTATTAGATTAGCTACATGCAGTTTGAGGATCAGTGAATTAGTAGGACTGAATGGATTTTCGCACGATTAAGCTTAAAGAAATATTTTTTTCAAATATATTTTTTTTAAGTGTACGTGTTTTTTGAGCTGTAAACTAAATTATATGACTGTACTATGATAAAACACATCGATCCTGGTGTTAACATTGACAAGGCCAATGCTGACGTAGAGTCGACTGTTTTGGTATTACTCTACGTCATGAAATGTATATTTTAAAAAAGGGTCTCTCCTGCACCCGCCAGATGCAGTGGGTGGAGTTAGTCTCAGACTTGGGGTGTAGTTACACTTTAAAGATATTTAAACTCTAAGATCTTAGGTAGTATTGTCCAGCTGCTGGTATTACTGATACTAGCAGATTACCCAGATCAGCTATAGCAGGGGTGGGCAACCATGTGCCATGGAGGCCAAGAGGCTGCAGGTTTTCATTCCAACCAAACACTACACCAGGTGATTTCACTGATTAGCCCCTCCTCTCTTGTTAAAGGTGTGCCAATCAGTGAAATCACCTGCTGTAGTGTTTGGTTGGAATGAAAACCTGCACACTGCACCCTCTTGGCCTCCATGGCACATGGTTGCCCATCCCTGAGCTATAGCCTAGTTCATTTAACCCAGTTTATTTAACCCAGTTTATTTAGGTTGGGACAGCTGGTTCAGCGCTACCTAAGTCCAGGAATTGATAGCTCAGGTCTGATCTACCTCATTGTAGGGAGAATGGTTATACTCCAACGCCATGACAATGATATGACAAGGAAAATGCATTTCTTATTTCTGCATAAAGTAAAAAATGCCCTCAACAGTTCCCAGTCTGTCCAGTAGACGGCGGTATGCATCAGTTAACACAATACGACACGGAAGCAGTAAACATGTTGGGACTGAAAAGTAAACCTGTGAAGCTCAGGACTCTCAACAAAAGCAATAAGTATGGGGTCGCAGCAAAAAGCTTGAAAGAGTTAATTAAAAAAGGCTGCAAGTTATTACAGGTAAGGCCGTGCCTTTATGTTTTATCGCCGTTTACACCGTAGTAACGTGTCTTCAGGGTTAACTACTAGTTACCTAACGACAGCTTAAACAGAAAATGAAAGTTAAACCAAAGAGTTCAGCAGAACATTTGTTATCGTTTATTTATTTGTTTTTTTCCCCCCAGGTGCCGCTTGACGGCTCGCATGTTTGCTTGTATGAAGATGGGACTCAGGTGACGGATGAATACTTCACAACTCTTCCAGACAACGTCCAGCTCGTCCTTCTGTCTGGGGACGAGACGTGGAGTGGATGTAGGTGACAGTAAACCAGCTGGGTGGAGGGGGTCCATGTGTTGGATGTAGGTGACAGTAAACCAGCTGGGTGGAGGGGGTCCATGTGTTGGATGTAGGTGACAGTAAACCAGCTGGGTGGAGGGGGTCCATGTGTTGGATGTAGGTGACAGTAAACCAGCTGGGTGGAGGGGGTCCATGTGTTGGATGTAGGTGACAGTAAACCAGCTGGGTGGAGGGGGTCCATGTGTTGGATGTAGGTGACAGTAAACCAGCTGGGTGGAGGGGGTCCATGTGTTGTACTGTCTCGATGTCAACAGCAAAAGTCAAGTTTATGTCAAGTCAAGTTTATTTATATAGCCCTTAATCACTCTACAGTCTCAAAGGGCTTCACAAGCCCCACAATCACAAGAAATTAAACGACACCCCCTGACCTTTAACCCTCCATTGGACAAGAAAAAACTCCCACAAAAACCTTAATTAGGAAAATGGAAGAAATCCTGGAGGTATCCCCTTCCAGGATAGTCAGGAGTGCAATAGGTGCAGAGTGGGCAAATTTCAATCAAAACACCTCTCCTGCCAGTAATGTTGCCAAGTCGATGTCTGTATACACTGCTCTCATATAAACCAGACAATTACCATATGATGCTACACATCTGTGAAGTTGTGTGTGTGCAACTTCCTCATTAGTTGTGACATGACATGGCTATGTCCTTGTGTTTTCAGTTGCCTATGACATTGACCAGTTGCTGAGCGTAGACAGGCACTCTGACCACCTCATTGAAGCAGCGAAGGAACTTATCTCAGATGAGCAGTCTCCTAATAGACGGAAGCTCCTGGGTGACCTGCTACTGCACCTGGATGACAACTCTGAGATGGAGGACAGAGAACAAGATGAGGACTGGTTTCAAGGTAGAATGTCCAATGGCTCTGTTTTTAACTTGTCAGTTGTAGAAAAACAGTAAGGCTAGCATTGCAACTCATTGAGCAGTTGGGCAGAGTCTGATCTGCTGCATGTGAGTAATCCAGTTAATACAAGTATTCCACTTAACACTTTATTTGAATATACATTATTGTGTGTTAAGTGAGCTTTTATCTCAGGTGTAGATGCCCGATTCAAGACCAAGTCTGCCTACATGAAGTACAACTGTGAGAGCAGGATACGAGGCTACATGAAGGAGGTACAACTCAGAAGACCCCCTAATACTTAAACAGTTGAATTCCCAACAAAACTGAGTGACAGTGAGGGTTTGATCCCGTGTGGTCATACCTGTTGAACAAGAGGGTGAAAAGATAATTTTCCCAAGGGGATTAATAAAGTTGAATCATCATAAAAGATGCCAACATTTCTCTTTTATATTGCATTGTTTTGCAATGTTTTCTGTATCCATTCTCAGGTGATGAGTGTTGCAGGAACCATAGGAAAACCTAAAGTGAAGGCAGAGTTCATGAAAACGACAAATTACCTGATTGCCATGCTGAAGACAGCCAAGCACAACGGCTGCTACTTTGACAGGACTGAAAAGGAAGCAAACCGTCTCTGCACTCAGGAAGGCTGGTTCACCTGCCAGGTGACAGAACCACAGTCAGTCATAAAAGCAGATATCAGGGTCTGTTAGGGTCAACATACATTGTAAGGAAGAACTCCTAAACTGAGAAGATTGATGGATAACAAATCATTTGTTGCTTTTTTTTTTCTAAATATACTGGATTATGACTGGATTGACCCTGGTGTAATTAAACTAAGATGGGCACTCATATAGGAACCTAGATTTGATGTTGGAAGAAAAGGGAGGATTGATTAAGGGTATGTCTTCATGGGGATTATAGAGTTGCAACCTCCTGACGTATGTTTCACTGAATGTGTCCCACCACGCGTCCAGTAGGTTTTAATATAAGAACACTGTAAGAGATTATGAAAGCTGGACCATGTGTTGTAGGGAGTCTTTTTGTCTAAATTTATGCTTCTTTCTCTTTGTTGTCAACACCAGGGAACATTTGACCAGGAGGTGTGTAACTCGCTCCACTCCATCAATCCCTATGGCAACCGAGAGAGCAGGATTGTCTTCAGCACATGGAATCTCGACCACAAGTGGGTGGCTTTAGTGAATGTCTAAAAGTGATTTTTGTCACCTAAGGGTGAGCCAAGCAGTTCCCCACTGTCTGTGGTCGTTCCAGAGATGTGATTTTCATATTCCCTTCAGGAATTCTGCCAATTTCAGACACATGACTCCCATTCACTTCTAGACTGCTTTTTGTGTTTCCCCGATCACATTCATGAGTTTTGTCTGCTATAAAATGTGTGTGGAAGTGGCACGCTTCCTCAAATTGAGAGCTGCCTGGGTAACAGGCCTAAAACTAACCACGTCTTCTAAAATTGTGGGCAGGATTGAGAAGAAGAGGACGGTCATTCCTGCACTGCTGGAAGCTGTGCAGAATCACAAGAGCAGCGACATCAACCTCAACTACTTTTACCGTCTGCTCTTCACAAGGGAGAACCTGAAACTGGTGCACATTGTGTGCCATAAGAAAGGGGCCCACAACCTGTTGTGTGACAGGAAGAAAATGTACAAACGGGCCACAGTTACAGACAAGCCTAAAAAGAATGTCAAAGGGAAGCAGCATCGTAAATCATGAAGTGTTTTTTCTACTGTATTAAGAAGAGGTTGTTTTTTTTTGTTTGTTTTTTTATTAAAGTCCCTCTCCAGCAAGTTATGGAAGCGAAGAGCGGTGATGTGGATTATTTGAACCAAGCAACGCAATGTTAACAATCAAATGTCACACACTAGCAAAACCATGGCAGCTTGGATCTTGGTCACTTTTTGCTAAGTATAGTTTTTGGAGGACTTAAATCTATACAGATGAACTGAAAAGTAGAGTGATGAGACTTTGATCAATTCCATAGTTAACAGAGCTTAGTAGTTTACTGAATATACAGTCTGAAACTATTTTGTCTGGCGCTGTAATGTAGATTGGTATTGGTTGGTTAGACAGAAGTAATCATTTGGAGTAAGCCAAGCTTTGTAAACCCTTGAAATCAAGAAAAAATATTTATTTGTTCTTCGTACTGGCATTGTAATAATAAAATGCATTGTTGGAGTACAATGATTATTGGACGTATATGTTGCATTCATCTACTGAGGCAATTATGTAGCAAAATATGAAAAGCCTTGTGCATAAATAAGGCATTCAATGACAGGCATTGGGGGGGGGGAAATCAACATTGCTGCATATATCAAACATCTGATTGGTCAGTACAATCAACAAAATATACAAAAGACTACTGCAGATATAAGTATTTTGTTAGTGCAAATATTTATAAATCTCAATGGATAACGGTAGATATTTGGGGGGGGGGTTGTTGCTATGAACTGTCTTGTGAAAATCTAGTCAAATGATTTTATTGTGAAGGAGCATCTCTGGCTAACCATTTGGTGGGCATTGCATATACCTACAAGTTACATAACAAAATGAACTCATACATGAGTGGGTGGCCTAGCCAAATAAGATTTTACTGTGAATCCTTATTGGCTGATGGAAAATGCACAGTGACTGACTGACAGAAGCACCTATACTTTTGCAAGGGACGTCAGTGTGAGATGAAGGCCACCAGAGCTATGGCACTATGTACACGACACGTTAAATACTATAAAAATGTTTAAAGGCAGAGCAGAACTGTGGAAAACAGGAGAAATACGAAGACATCTGATGACCTTTGGGCCTCATGCAAGAACTGTTTGCACAAATCGATTGATCTTAAAATATGCACGCAAGAACAAAGTTCTGGTCTTCAAACCTCCCAGTTAGATTCTTTGGTGTGTGCAGCTTATACCATATTGGACCTTAAAAATAAAATACATAAATGCTTTTATAAAATACTGCTGCTCTGCTGAAATATAGTGTGGCTTCTGTATTATTCATTTCATGAGCATCTTGTCATATATAAAGCTTCATGAAGAAAACGATATTTGAAGCAGAATGTTATTTGATGCTGGTATTGCTTTAGGCAGATTACAGGGCTGGTCTGTGAACTGCAACATTCCTGATTAAAGAATTATACATTAGAGCTACTGCCTCAAATGACAACCCCCTCATTGCATCAATGTGCCATTTCACATGTTTTATCTTGCCGTAATTTCCATCTCTTGTCCAAATTAATATTTCATTTTAAAATAAGATGCTCCCTGTTAATTCACAGCCATGGCACAGGTGGCAATTTATCAGTTTGATATTTGACTTCAGAGCTATAAGAACATTTAGCTAAAATCGGTATTAGACGTGAGTTTACTTTGATAAACCACTTGATAATAGACAGACGTGTTTTACGGCCCACAAGAGAATCTAATCATTGCACACCACAGTGTTAGCCTACTGCAAAGCTTTAGATCACCCAACATGAGGAAATCTGTTTGTGGTATTTGTGCTGCAAACACAGAATCCAGCTAATATCAGATAAGGCTTAACTTCAGGGCGGTATAAAAATAAATTCAGAGTTATATTAATTAATTAACTCCTCTAATATAGCCACTTCTCTTACAGAAACAGACAGCTATTTAAATAGAATTGGAGAAAATATTTGTACATTAAGCCCAAAAACGCTTAACAGAGTAGAAAACAACTTGGCAGATGATTCTCTCTGAACTAGCTTTTGCCAGTTGCATTTGGCTTCTTGCCAGAGCAGTAGAGGTTTTATGCCTTGCCATAGGCGTGCAATAGAGTTCCACATAGCCATCTGTACATCTCCCATACATTAACTGTCCCCTCTGTCATCTTGCTGCATGTCAGTGTAACCCGCCTCCTCCTCGTCACTGTCCTCTCTGGCATAGTAATGTCGCCTCCTGTGCTCCCGCTGGCCCCAGATGGATGTTGTTGCTGACCTTTGTGAACAGTCCTATAAGGAAAAAGCCACAGTCAGTAACTGAGTGCCCTAACCAACACCATGGGTAAATCTGCAGTTCACTGCACTGATTGCTTATATGGGTGAGAAAATTACAATCACTGTGAAGCTTCAATTAAATTAAGGCCAGTTATAATAACAATAATAATAATAATAATAATAGTAACAATGAACTTGATTTGTATAGCACTTTTCAAAACAGTCAAATAAAAGCAAATATCCTCATAAATTAAACTAAAACAAGTACAAACAGGCGTGACAGGCCTGTCACTGGGGGTTCTAGATGGATGGACACTGAGCTAGAGGCTGCAGGTTTGTTATTTTACAGAAACTCAAAGTAACAGGATGCTTTAACCACACCCTGCTGCCACAAGGACATCACAAGATAAAACATAGAGGGTAGAAAAAAAAAATACAGATATGTTAGGATAAAAGGCAGCACATAAAAGCCCAATCACCTTTAGTCTTAAAACTAGACTGTGGAACAGCCAGAAGGGCCTGCCTGAGGATCTGAGGCTGCACGCTGGCTCATAGAAGGAGTAACGTTTGAAACAGAAATGTATTTTTGGGATTCACCGTCTTTGTCCTCTTCTAAAATGTCAATTAACTCAAGTGACAGCTGAGATACGTTTTTCACTACGGTATGGAAATGGACAAAACAGCCTCACCTGTACAGCATCCAAGTTCCCAAAGAACTGCTCCACTGGAAGAATCTGGTTGCTGTCATCATCTGGGAAGATGCTCTCCCCAGGACCATCCATCTCCTCACCCTCCTGTATCTCCAGCAAGCCATTCATCATGCAGCCAACTGACTCCAACCTCATCCTCACATCGTTCTCCTTGCCCTCCTGTTCTTCAAGTTGCGGTGTAGCTGTGCGGCGCATTTTGTCCGGAAACCGGTGACACTCGCAGCTGATGCAGGAAAGCCTCTCCAAAGGACAAACCTCTGAGTTACTCTGGGGTGTGTCAACTGCCAGGTCTGTCTTTTCCATCTTTGGTCTTTTCATGTCTTTTCTCCTCACGGCAGAGGTCTGTGGTAGAGAATAAATGTGCTTAAATAAAAGTTGACAGCCATGTATCTGCCCATGTATAGTCAAAGGCTACAGAACTATGGACGATGAATGACTGGTTATTACATCTTGTTGTTACCTCTGTTCAACACTAACCTTACTTGAACCTTTAGCCTCAGAGCTGTACTTCGCCTTTCTGCGCTTCAAGTTGCCGAGTCGACCAGGCGTCTGCAGAGGAGGATAGTGTGGTTTGTATGGTGCTTCACTGGTGGCAAGGTTCACTTGTTCAGACGTGAATTGGTAAAAATGCTGGTTTTGATTAGTCAAGAGATTGCCTTCATAATACATAATACCAGCAGGTTCAATGCTACTGTCTAGCAACTGGCGTTTCAACAGTGAATCAAACTGTATCCTTCTTACCAGCTAACCGGATAGCTGGCTAGGTAGCTAATGTCGATAACGTGTTGTGGCTAGTTAGTGTGTTAAGCTAGTTAGTATGTTAGCTAGTTAGTATGTTAGCTAGTTAATATGTCTGTTCAACAGACCCTTTATAGACCAAAACTCTGGGTGACAAACGAACACAACATGCTGGTGAAAACAGGGTTTATCAGCGGCTAGTAAACAAAACATATAGTTTCGATCCTGGCTGTTGGCAGCAAACAACGACTATAGCAGGACTAGCTAGTAGCCAGTTAACTTAGTTGGCTTAGTTGTAGCAAACAAAGCGACTAACGTCATTAGATTAGACTAGATAATTTTATTTTAGATTATTTTAGTTTAGCTAGCCGCGAGACTAGTGAGTTGAACTGAGCACGAGACTCACCTTATGTCTCATTTTCAAAGCGCGAGCAGCGTTTCTCTCCGCGGATCCACAGAAATGTTTTATAACGTTACTGGTTATGAAGTTACATTAAACATGTATTCTTATTATTATTCTACCGTCTTCAGATAAATATCCATGTCTGGTCGTACAGCGTCGTCAGCTCTGGTCGTGTGACAGACAGTCTGCTTCTTACTGGAAGTAGTGAGTCAGGAGCAGAAGGTAAAGTTCACTTGGAGGTCGGAGCTCTGTGAGGTTGAGCGCCCCTACATGGTCTGTTCTGGTCTGGGAACCTACATGGTCTGTTCTGGCCCGGGAACCTACATGGTCTGTTCTGGTCCGGGAACCTACATGGTCTGTTCTGGCCCGGGAACCTACATGGTCTGTTCTGGTCTGGGAACCTACATGGTCTGTTCTGGTCTGGGAACCTACATGGTCTGTTCTAGCCTGGGAATCAGACGGATCTGTCAGGCTAGCTCTGTTCATTATTTCAATTATTTATCACATCAAGTCGCGGCGCCACTGCAAATAACACTGTCAGAATAAAAGAGGATTAGGTTTTGTTATGCCACCGGCCAGAGGTCGCTCTGTTACCTGTTGTGGTATATAGGCCGTCTGAGGTGATTGGACCTAAACTTGACTACCAGTCAAAATGATCAACATTGTTTTTTGGGGTAACTTTCCACACGGGGGAGCTAAATGCTTGC
>OMKK01087745.1:0-13408 GCA_900302305.1 Polymixia japonica
CCCAGATAGCCAACGTATAGTTCTTGCGTATATCATCTATGAACTGAATCCTGGCTTGACCTCATTCTGCAGCAGAATCTCTAGTTTATCAGCACACGGTTTAGGTAGCCATTTTTCCTACATAAAAACTGTGTGCCCCTGACTTGATCGACAGCCTTCGTCTGAATGTGCGTTGGGGTTGCAGGGCGGACCGAGGTCAGTCTGCTGACTCCACACGCCCAGACCACAAGGAGCACACGACGGGGACCAACCACTGCTAAATAGCACCATTTTAACAACTATAGGTTGAAACTACATAAAAATGGTGCACGGCATATTATTCTTATTGTTTAGCCAATGAAAGGAAACATTAGCTAAACAGTAGGACAACATCAAACCAACCAACCTGGTCAAGGAAAAATCACTATCTATCCATCTAAAATCACTATTATCAAAACAGAATATTACTGATATTTTCAAGCAATCGTAATCAACTGGGTGGACTTAATGTTAGGAATCAACTGGCAGTTTGGTGAGGAACAGCTCTGTTCATTATGCCTTTATTGACACACGAACAATTAGGCTTCAGGGCTCAGATTAGATCGAAAAAATGGCCCAGAATTCAGCCAGTAGTGCCTCAATAATGTAATATCTAGACTGCTGACATGAAACTATTCAGCTTACAGAAACAATACAAATCAGTAGGCATCAAAATACTGACACTAAGGTATCAGTCTACAGTCTATCTGAAGATGCAGAGTGCATGTTAAACAAAGTACGTGGTTGAAATAAGCACAAAACCTTTTTAACAAAAATGTCACATAGCAGCTTTAATGTTAAAATAACATGAAAAGGTTGTGTTCTATGCGAAGATTGAGTGAAATACGATCTTCATAACTTTGTTGGGGAAAAGAGTACCCGAATTTCACTGTCAACTAAGAACTTCCTTTTAAAAGTACCATAACTCGTTGTAATTTTATGGTGCCATGTATTTTTTTTAAACATTTGACATCCAATAAAGGAGTAAGACTCAAGTTCTAAATAAGTTATTCCTACCATTGCCCCTACTTAATGTGAACGCAGAATCAATAGCAATCTTGAGACAGAACAGAAAACTTTGAATTGTAACTGCCCATGTGGCTGACTGGCCTATCAGAGAGCCAGTCGGTGAATAGGACCAGTCTTCAATCTAAGAGAACTCTAGCACACCAAGACAATGATGCGTGTCAAGATGAGACTCTAGTCTCTAGAAACACTTCAGGTCGGCCAGTGTGTTGATATTGTCTAAACCATGTTTTCAATGCACAGCTGTTGTCTAAACTCCTCCCAAGACTCTGGGCGCCTGCAACGTGTAAGGATGGACAGGGGAGAGAAGCGATGAAGAGGCGCCGCAGGGGAAGGGAAAAGCTGAGCTTGTTTTGAACCAACGGCGTGTTATAATTCCCCTTCGCTATCAGTAGAGACAGAATAATGCACAATAGAGCTTTTAAATACAATCCCATTACTTCAACCTATTACCCCATATGGTTATACTTACAGCGCGCACAGCATCAATGATGGGTGCGGGGCCGTCAGGTTTCTTGCCATAGTTGAGCCTGGTCTGCTCGCTCACCAGAGTCCACAGCTTGTCCAGGTTGATGGTGGGGCAGTAGGTTGTGTTCCTCTTCAGGTGGTAGTGTCTCATACCAACCTTACCAAAGTACCCCGGATGGCTGAAGATGGCACAGACAAACATTAGACATCAACACAGCTACATTCTAATCGGAGTGGAACATTGCAACCAGCACAAATATGCTTTGGTTGGGTAGTTTTTCTACTTAAAAAAAACAAAAAACAAAAAGGTGCTATCTGTAATATCTTAAAATGAAATAAAAAGTCAATTTACCACATAGTATAGTAAGATATAGTATAATGGTGATGATCTGAACGCTTCCCGAACAGAAAACTTTGAATTGTAACTGCCCATGTGGCTGACTGGCCTATCAGAGAGCCAGTCGGTGAATAGGACCAGTCTTCAATCTAAGAGAACTCTAGCACACCAAGACAATGATGCGTGTCAAGATGAGACTCTAGTCTCTAGAAACAGTCACCTGAACTAGCTGGACTCAAGAGCAGGGATGCACCAATTCAATTGTGCTGCTAACAGGCTAATTTGGATCTTTGCAAAATTCCCTATATTAAACTTATACCTATACCAAGAAATAGATGTTGACACCCACAGAAAGATGTCAAACCTCTGGGATCAATTAACTCATGATGATTTTGGAATAATCCAAAATCATGAGTGTGTTTGACAGATTTGGGTCATACTTCTCAGTAATCATATAGTAAAACTATGAAGCGCCCAACCGATGTTAAGTACCGGAATGCGCACAAGCAATGAATTACTGAGATCGGTGCATCGCTACTCGGGAGGTGTGCCAATGTTCAAGGGTGGACGTAGCCCGTAATGACACTGGTGCTCACTTTGTTTATTGGCATCAGAATCAGTACAGGCGCCCGTTTACCATCTGAGATCCGCACATAGAGCTCTAAGGTCAACACGGGGCAAAAAATGGACACATCGACACCCACCTGATGTAGATAAACAAAGTGAGCACCAGAGTCAATATGGGACAGGGTAGATGTACATGACTACAAAACAAATCTGGCACTTACTATTTGTCGAAGTTGATTCTGTGGTGATGCATGCCACCAGCATTACCACGACCTCCAGGATGCTTTCTGTGCTTGCCTGAAGAAAACACGGGATGTCGGTCACGGCCATCAGTCAATACATAGCAATACAATGTTTAGAGGCGAAGCTAAAACGACGCACAGCAGTGTGTAGCTGTACTCAAGTCAAGTTTATTTATATAGCCCTTAATTACTTTAGTCTCAAAGGGCTTCACAAGCCCACAATCACAAGGAATTAAAGACACCCCCTGACCTTAACCCTCCATCGGACAAGAAAAAACTCCCACAAAAACCTTAATTAGGAAAAGATGGAAGAAACCTTGGGAAGGAATACAATGGAGGTATCCCCTTCCAGGATAGTCAGGGGTGCAATAGGTGCCGAGTAGGCAAATTTCAATCAAGTTACAAGTTACAATGAGTGATAACAGGTATGCAATTTGAATTATGTAGTTGTACTCAATACTCACCGACACGACCGTGTCCGTGGCTGACGTGCCCACGGAGCTTCCTGGTCTTGGTCTTCTTGGTAGGCTGTCCAGAAGGGAATGGTAGAGGTTAGCCAGCTAGCTATTATAACCGCACAAGTCAAAGCATCATCTAGTCAACCTCGTCCAAGATGACAGGTTCTATATGTTTGGTCATCTGAGACTCATACAATGTATTGTTGTCTGCTGTTTAACTGCTTTGCTAACGTGGGCTACTTTTCATGCTCTCATGTAGCTAGCAGGCTAATGCTAGCTCAGCTCAACTCCTCGGCAGACGAACAGCCACTTCGCACACTATTGCAAAAACAATTTATTTAACAGCGACTATCGCCGTCACGTCTATAAGAGAATAGCGGTTTGCACATGTGGCTAAAGGCAATAATTGATGGTTTACAGCCAAGACAAAAGGCCTAGCAGAGGGTAACTATCATACAGTGGACTGTTGGCCGATTTCTACAATGTTTACACCCATTTCACGGTAATAAAATGTAGGGACCCCTTGTAAGACAATAGATTGCTCAAAATTATCCGCAGACGCCAATTTGTTATATGAATGAACGAGGATGGACATAGATTTAGTCCAAATTAAAAGCACAGGGATACATGGTAGCACCTACCATCTTGGAGGGTAGTTGAAAGAGGAACGGGATTTGAAAATCTCTCGGTTTTGTGCGAGATTTGCTGCCTGACAATAATGTTCCAAAAAATCTACAGCGACACCAAGTGACGTCTGGCGGAAATTGACCGAATTGACGAAAACTTCTAAAGTTAGGATAAATATTGGACATTATTAAAAAAAACAAAACTCTGGTAAATATGTGAATGTAAAAGAACAGTACATATACGTGTATGTAAGATACACGTAAGACCGTGTGTATACTTAAATTCAAATTAAACAAGAAGGGGGCGTTTTGTTTTACTCTAATCATAGCCTAAGTAACCGCACATTTACTGATGCATGGATACATCGTGTAAGAATGTAATTAATTCTAGGTATTACAATAAAAGACAGGCAACTGAAAGAAAACAAGCGTGACAGATATTTGATAGGCCATTGTGTCCTGTGCCCTAAAGTAACCTTCCTAGTGCCCAATGTGGATGCCTACATACTGTGATAATATCACTCTGTTAAGGCTGATTTACATAGGCTACAGTGTAACTGTTAGTCAAAGCATAAGTCAACATTCCATCAGGCAACAGCTCATTGGCCAGAGTGAAATCTTCTAAAATTTGTTTTTCAATTTTTATTCTGAGATCTACCCTTCAAGTGAAGAAAGGCCACATTAGAGAATATTACACTATGTTTTGTGTACCTTAAAAGAGGAATGAAGAGCGTCTATGTCCGACCTTAATGGAATTCAAACGCAGAGCATGCAAGGGAATTTCTCTAAATTGAATCATTAATGGCTGTGTACTTCCATATAACAATAACATATAACAATAACAATAACAATAACATCATATAACAATAGCAGCATCTTTGACTATAGATAACATACATAGCTTTACTGCTTTACTCTTTATCTTATGCTTGTGACTGGAGTTCATATCATTATCACAATACAATGCAAATTATTATTATTAATAACTCATAATAATGTGATTAGTTTTAAAAGATCTTTATTGGCTATATAATACTCTTGTCTGCTGTGTCTTACAATGAAATAGTAATGAAATGTCATGGGGCTCATGAGGTTAGAACACTCTCACCTCTCTCCACCAATCAAATCCTTTGTGTCCCCCATGGTACTGGACACATGGAAAAGCACCGTCCCTCCCATCCTCACTGCACAGCCACATGAACACATCATCTGTATTTCCAGAGCAGACATCTTGGTTTTTTTCATTGCTTATAATCACATTCAGGTAAGGTATAATTAAGGCAGGGATTGAGTAAACTGCAGCTGAACCTTATGCCTGTAAGTTGAAACTGTAATGTAACTATATATTGACTCATGAATTTCTATTCATCCAGTGTGCCGTACCGTAGCATCATTATTAATAGTTTGACTAGTACAATGCTCAGTTGTCTGTGGATGTGATGCAGTCTGAGGATTCAAACCGATCTTAAGTATGAATTCTTCCACTTGGTTGGTGAATCTTTACCCTGGAAGTTGTGTTTGTTTTGCCGTCTTAGTTTGCCGTCAACACAGGACTCAGGAGATTAACAGCTAGTGACTTGTTCCCGATGTCTTGTCTTCTATTTTTCCCTAGAGACTCTCCAGTCTCCTGGAGATGGCAGAACTGCCCCACAGACGCCATGGCAACTTCCCCCAAAGGCGGGCCACACTGTTGCCACGGGTAGCCAAATGTAGAGCACAGCTGGCAATGGTGGCCATGTCATTTCAGAATGGTCTAACCCGGGCGACCGCAGAGCCACAGCCAAGCCTCACAGCGGAGCAGGTAATACAGAGGTAGAGAGGGCGATGGAAAGATTTAATGATGGAAGAGAGGGACACAATGGTTAACTGTGTAGGAGAGTAAAGTAGAGAATTGGAGAATGTCAAACAGGGTAAAGTGATCTTTAACGATGATGATGATTATTATCACAGTTTATTTCTTTATCAAATGTGTCTGCAAATGCCTTGTCTTACCTTGACAGCAGTAACATATGGGTTGACCGGGTGTTGAATTTCCGTTATCACTTGTGTTTTTCTTAAACATAGCATGGCAGTGCGACATTCTGTGGGACGGAAATAGAGGCGGACAGGTCCTCACGTGTGAAAACCAAGATGGCTTCTTCATCATCTGAAAACCCGCAAAGACATCCTGCTCTCCTTGATAAGGACACAGCAGCTTCACTGAAAAGAATAAGGTAAACCAAGGAGCAATATGGCCACCATGTTCTCCCAGAGATGCAAATCAGTCAGCCGTGAACTGATATGGAAATTATTTACTTTTGAATACATGTAAAGCTGCCGGGAGGTATTATATAATACTTCAAGATGTTGTTCTGCCATATGCTGTAATAACAGGTGCAACATGGCCTCATGTTTAATTAGATCATCCCCAAACCTGATGGCCAGGGTTCAATCCTCATATGGCCATACCTGTTGAAGTATCCTCGAGCATACTTAACTTATAGAGTATATTAAATCAATCACATAATATTTATTTCCTCAGGATTCACCCACAAGCCCGGAGGATTCTGGGTAATTCCTGCCTGGCCATAGTATGTCTGGAACGTCTTAGGATGCAAGTGGACCCTGACCAGTCTGTATCCCTAGCCACTGTGCAACCAGTGGTGTCTCTGTTACGGTTGCCTAGCCAACCAGACTCTGAGTTCCAGAATGTGTGCGTTGAGGTTTCTTCTCTTGAAGATCATCCCCAGCAGGTAAGAGATAGTGTCACATGACTCTGATCCCACACAAGACACGGTGGATAAAGTTCTGCTATATTCATATATAGCGTTTCAGATTCATTACTCAGATTCTGTGCCTCCTTGTATATGTTCTCTGTCTACAGAACGGATCAACTCGATATAAAGAAGACATTGCAGAGATCAAAGAGGTGTCATCTCCGTCAAAACCAGTTGGGCCCTCAGAAACAACTGGAACATCCTGGACAGAACCATACTGCCCCGATAGCTCACCCTCTCTAGTAGAACAGGACTCAGGCTTCGATTGTGAATTTACATCACATCAACCTTACATTCAGTTTGAATCTGAGTGGGATCTGGATGTGAAAGCAGAACCATTCGATCTGGATCCAGAATCAGAGCAGGAGATGGTGATAGAATTGGACCCGGGACCAGTATCATCTCCGCTGGGACCAGGGCAGAATCCATCCCTGCACCTGGACTATGAATGTGATCAAATCAAAACTGAAGTGGAACCTGTACGTAGGGACGACAGCGGAGATCAATGTGGGTCCTGCTCACCCACCCAGGAGTCTGTTGCATCCATCCAGCAGCCTGAAACCGGCGCTGAGATCAGGGAGATGGAGAGTGAGGATTTCTGTGCTGTGTGTCTGAACGGAGGAGACCTGCTCTGCTGTGACCGCTGCCCTAAAGTTTACCACTTGGCCTGTCATATACCTCCTCTCACAAGCTTCCCGCTGTAAGTATTTGCCTAAAACTATAGGTTGCGTATATACATTTCAGCTTCACATGCTTGGATGTGGACAGTCAACATCGTCAGTGTTGTAACAAATCACCCAGACAGGGGGTTTGTTGAGGAGCGGAGCGGGAATTTATTCATCGACAGAAATCTTCAACGACACGGCCAGTCTTCACAATCAAAATAGGATAAAATCTCCTTTTACCATTAAGCGCTCAAAACATACAAAACAAAAATACCACGCCTGTTAGTCCCGCTTGTGGTATTCACAAGCCCCAAACTCAGCAGGTTTCAGCAGCATGTGGCTCAATGTCTCTCTGGTCTGACCCGCTATCTCTTCTCGCCTTGTTCTCTCTCTCTAATTGCCTGATTTGGCCCTGGTGGGGAGGTTGAGAGGTTAGCAGGTTAGGAGGTTGGGAGCTTGGGAGGTTGAGAGGTTAGGAGGTTGAGAGGTTGTGAGGTTGAGAGGTTGAAAGGTTGAAAGGTTGTGAGGTTGAGAGATTGTGAGGTTGTGAGGTTGAGAGGTTGTGAGGTTGTGAGGTTGAGAGGTTGTGAGGTTGAGAGGTTGGGAGGTTAAGAGGTTGTGAGGTTGTGAGATTGTGAGGTTGTGAGGTTGAGAGGTTGTGAGGTTAAGAGGTTGAGAGGTTGTGAGGTTGAGAGGTTGGGAGGTTAAGAGGTTGTGAGGTTGAGAGGTTAAGAGGTTGAGAGGTTGGTTGGTTGAGAGGTTGGGAGGTTAAGAGGTTGGGAGGTTGAGAGGTTGGGAGGTTGGGAGGTTAAGAGGTTGGGAGGTTGAGAGGTTGAGAGGTTGTGAGGTTGTGAGGTTAAGAGGTTGTGAGGTTGGGACGCACTGAAGAGGTCAGGGCTCTGCCTCCATCTGCTGGTGACATATCAAATGTCCAGTGTGACCTCTTTCCTTATGTCACAACACGATGAAATCCTGCTGTCTTTCTGTAATGGCAGAAGGGCGACCTTGTGGTTTGAACAAATGTCTCTAAACGGTCACAGGCCATTTTGTCCTGTCAAAGTGTGCTTGAGCACCCAGTGAATCCTTAACTTACTGTCAGCTAAATGCTTAATAAAAGCAAAAAAGCCAACACACTCACTCATGCCATTAGACTAGGGCCCCAGGTTTGATCCCTGTGTGGTCATACCCGTCAAAGTATCCTTAAGCAAGGTATAAAACCTCTACCTGCTAAAGAGGGCCACAGTAGCTGGCCCGTGCCCCAACCAGAGGGTGAAAGGAAATTTTAAAGTATATCACATTTTAAGAAATCAAGCAAAAAATGGGACGTAAGGTTAAATGAATGTGTTAGAAGTCCCGTAGTACTTTGCTTCCTCTAACAAACAGTCATGTATATTATAATGCGGAAACTCTAAGACTCTGAAATAACAGAGGCCATCTGTGTCCTACAGGGGTGACTGGGTTTGTACGTTGTGCAGGTCTGACCAGGAGCCCGTGGAGGTCTATGACTGTGAGAACATGCAGTCCTGTGCAGGGATGCCAGCGCCGTACACACTGTCCCACCAAGACCAGAGGGTGAGCTGTACCACACACGTCAAGACTGCGCATGCTAGGCTGTAGTAAAACTAACACATTTAACTAACGCCACTTAAAGAATGTTTTTATTTGGGGAATGAAGAATACATGTTTTCTCACTGATGCCCATGCTTTTTTGAAAGTATACATTAAGGTTTGCCAGTTAATGTTCCCAATTATGAAAGGATTTTATTAAACTCACTCAACACATACATGTAAGTACGATTTTTTTCTTACATTTCATTCATTCCTGTTAGGTATAAAATAGCTGATTGGCATATTTTAGATGAATAAATAAACATGTAGGAGGTGAGCGTACTTTAGCTGTATCACTCTGTGTGTGTGTGTGTGTGTGTGTCTCTCTCTCTCTCTGCAGCGGTGTGAGAAGCTAACTCTACTGTTATCCAGTCACTTGCTTAGCGCCCCGTTCCACGAGCCCGTCAGCCCACTGGTTAGTCCAACAATTACAACCCAACAATTACAAATAGTTCATCACATTGCCAGTGTTGAATGAAGTACTGTGCGTCATATGATGACAACATTGTACCATTCAGTAAAAATGTATGTATGTTTGTCTACATCTGTATAGCACTTTTTTTAACCAACTGACAAAGTGCTATGAAACAATGATGGTTATGTTGCCATAGCAATGTAAATAAAAACACATTGGCTAATGTTATCATGTTCCACTTAACTGCATATAAGGAAAGTAATGTGATATGATATGATGCGATTCTGTACTTTGGTGATCTGTTTCTGTGAATGGGCTCCAGGCCCGTAACTACTACCAGATTATAAAGAGGCCCATTGACCTGTCAGTGATCCGGAGGAAACTGGACAAGTGCAACACGCTCCACTATTTCACTGCCGAGCAGTTTGTAGACGATGTGCTGCTTATGTTCAAGAACTGCGCCACGTTCAATTACGTAAGTTTCCATATGGTCGCGGGAATTTGAGATCACTAAGTGGACTTTGTGGTTTAAAATAACTACTATTTTAACCTAATAATTTTGCATATAGCAGCAAACCCGGGTCAAATGGTATTTACAAATAATGTTTCTAGGTTGTTTTAGCCTGTTTAGGTGCAAGGTAGGTGGAGTTTATAGACGGAAGAGAACGCACACCGGCAGCGGAAAACTAGATAAAAAGGAGAAACCGCACAACTGACTCTAGACGCAAGTGATAACTTTTTATTTCTTATTTTATGACCAGCGTTTCGGCCGTAGACTTCATAACATACACGAAGACCCAGATGAAGTCTATGGACGAAACGCTGGTCATCAAATCACTTTTTATTTGATCACAACTGCCAGAGTGTGCGGTTTCTCTTTTTTAATTAGGTGGGTGGAGTTTGCCATACAAGGTAATACATTTAGTAAAAAAAAAAGTTTAGAGGAACACAATAAAGTATTTGAAAGTCATCTTTAGCACAGCGTTCTGTTATTGACAATTTACTTGACACTATTTTAATTATCCTGATTATCCTTCAAGCATTCCTGACGCCTCCAGAAGAGGCTGCACTGTTTGAGAACGGGACGATTATTTATCCCCCTGAATAAAAAATGAAGGTTTAACAAAACATTTTTCTACACACATTTTATAACTGTGCTCTGCAGCCGGACTCAGAGGTGGCCCAAGCCGGTCGTAACCTGGAGATGTTCTTCCTGAGCAAACTGACGGAGGTTTTCCCTGACCGGATGTTCCCAGCGGCCAGCCAGGACAGAACAGACCAGGCCCGCCTCCAATGGCTCAACCGGAAGAGGAAGGAGAATTACAGGAAGAAGAGGAACATTTTGAATGGAAAAAAATATTACCTGTGATCAGTAGATACAATATGTATAGAGTTGTATATTTTGAATATTGGAATGAAGTTGTTTTGGGTTGTTTTTTTTGGGCACGTTAATGGATGTAGAATTAAATATAGAATAATCACTTTTTCATGTTTGTCATTAACACCTGTGTTTTCTTCTCAGATTACAAGATTAAACATTTTTTCTTTGTTGTGCTATCAGAATCAAACATGAGGGAAATATCAGAAATATCAATGTCATTAACTTTTTTCACTGCAATATTTCGGTGTATTGTGTATTCTGTGTGACCCGATTTTTCCATAAGTAGAATAAAATTAATAATTATTATTTGATGTCTGAAATAAGTGTTTTTTCCTAACGGATAGAAAAACCATTCGCATCAGGTATCCGACCACTTATATAGACCAAGTTTATGCTGCGATCCTACATATTATATAACGCAGGATCCATCAGTCATGATTCTTCTTTGACCTGTCAGAACCTCCTGTCCTGTCCTGACCCGCAGG
The DNA here is from genome assembly GCA_900302305.1 of Polymixia japonica. NCBI lineage: Eukaryota > Metazoa > Chordata > Actinopteri > Polymixiiformes > Polymixiidae > Polymixia > Polymixia japonica. Next base: position 11,053 of record OMKK01087745.1, read on the forward strand.
TTTAAAAATACTGCGGAATGAGATGTACTATATGGATATGAAGAAACACAATGTACTCTCCTGCACGGCACAGTTTTTCAGCAAGTCTATCCAAGTTCCCCAGCCCAGTATGACAGGTTGAACTGGTACTACAACAGTATAAGGACAAGATGTATACGGAGTTTTGCATTAACCCATGCACACCAGGGTCCAACGTGAACACCAACTAACCAGCAAAATTGCTGTTAAATTTAGCCTTTGGCTGGTAAGTTTATCTACTTCATCAACTTCTATACTTTCATGCATGGCTCAAATGAAAGTTAAAGATGTTTTCGAGGCGTTGTGGAGGATGGAGGAACGATGTGGATGTACTCACAGCTGCCACTAGAGGGCGCACTTGCACCGCATACTTGAACCACGTGTTTTTGCTCGGACTAGGCCTAACAATAACTCAGGTACCTTAACGTTGTTGCCTCTCAGAAGATGTTGATGACAAATCCCATCGTCCAGTCTGGACAGTAATGTCTCTCCAGGAACAAAGTGGAATCTGCCAAGCATCTCACAACCTTGAGCCTGGTAATATGCTCTTACAGCCATTGCTTGGATACAGAACAATGGCATCCCAGAGAGGAATGTAATTAAAACAGTGACAGCTCAAATAAAAAGCTTTTATCAGCCTGTGTACCTTATTAGGGTTTATTGAGGACCATGATTCTATGACAGTGAGATTTACTAGAGGATCTGCTCATGACCAAACACCAAGGACTCCAAATACAAGTACATTTATTGGGATTTTGGTAACACTTTACTTGAGTCACACATCTATAAAATATTGTTAAGATATAAACAATTAATTATGAGCATCAACACATATGTGGTACATAGCCTAATTCCCATAATAACTCTGATTATTAAAAATTACAACCTTGATGATGTCGTGCTCCCTCTGGAAACTGTTGAAACTCTGTTGAAAGTCTCCTGGTCTTGTTTACACATTGATTTATTGGGCTGAAGACCTTTTTTCACACTGAAATCCGTTGTCTGAGCAGTATCGGGTAAGAACAGGTGACAGCTTACATGAGTTTTACATCATGTCGTAAAAGATGTGATTACATTTGCATTGTTTCAAAACACCGGAGGAAAACAGACTTGCTTTTAGTCCCGATGGATTAAAGAAGCACCAAGGAATTTATTTTCAATCACCAAATCTAATTGTTCAGGAATATATGGAGATATACATAACATCTTAGGAGACTAAGGTCATCTGGAGCAAACAAACAGATCCTGTTATTGTTTTTCTGGTCTATAATACAGAGTGTTATGCAGTATGGAATCAGTGCATGGTCCAGTTGTCTCCGGTTAGACCGCTACGTATCTGCTCAAAGATTGTGGGTCAAACACTTGAGTCAAGTTTTCAAGCTGCGTATCCTAAAAGAATGTTGTCTCTGGCAGGTAGTATTACATCCGAACCCTCTCATATTTTATTTGAAGAATATCAGCTTTTGCCATCAAACAGAAGAGTTAGAGTCCCGCAGGCTCGACTGAACAGACTGCGGAACTCTTTTGTTCCTGTTAGACTGTTAAATCAGAGTTTGGGTTCTAAGCAGGACTCAGTGTTCCCGTGTGGACTCAGTGTTCGTGTGTGGACTCAGTGTTCGTGTGTGGACTCAGTGTTCCCGTGTGGACTCAGTGTTCCCGTGTGGACTCAGTGTTCCCGTGTGGACTCAGTGTTCCTGTGTGGACTCAGTGTTCCTGTGTGGACTCAGCACTGAATGTTAAAGGGAGTGATTCAGTTGATCCACTGTAATGTCTTATTCACAATGTCTAATGTAGTATACTGTATGTTGTAGTATTTGGTTAAATGTTGTGTTTTGTTGGGATGCAAGACAAATTTCAGAATTAATTCTGATAACAAAGTGAAATCAAATCAAATAATCAAATAGTCAAATAATTGCACCCTGTATGTTTAGGTAAATTCTTGCAGGGTTTTAAGTTTCTCTCATGTTACCTTTCATGTAAAAACGTCTGCTAACAAACTTCTACTATCTGAAAGTGAATGTGAGCATGTTTACCAGAGTTGACAGTCTGTGTTCCTGCTGAACTGTGTTCCTGCTGGACTGTGTTCCTACTGAACTGTGTTCCTGCTGAACTGTGTTCCTGCTGAACTGTGTTCCTGCTGGACTGTGTTCCTGCTGGACTGTGTTCCTGCTGGACTGTGTTCCTGCTGAACTGTGTTCCTGCTGGACTGTGTTCCTGCTGGACTGTGTTCCTGCTGGTCTGTGTTCCTGCTGGTCTGTGTTCCTGCTGAACTGTGTTCCTGCTGGACTGTGTTCCTGCTGGTCTGTGTTCCTGCTGGTCTGTGTTCCTGCTGAACTGT
>OMKK01087759.1:0-23424 GCA_900302305.1 Polymixia japonica
GGATTATATGTCATTTTTAATGCGAAATCTGGCAGGGATTGACGTTTCGGCACAACACCGCGACGCGAAGTGGGGTGGAAGTGTAGCAGGGGGTCACGTTTCTGCACAACAGCGGGCTGTGACGTCAGCTGTCTGCGTAGCTTGAGGTTAAGACAGGACCGCTGTTCTATTGTACTGGTCGATGATGAGGAACTAGTCACCACACGCAGTGCGATGGAATAGATCTATAACTTGTCCGCTAAGGTTAGCACTGAGTCCTAAGTGTTGAGGTAAGTTGGGGCTTGCAAGACAGAAGCCTGGCCTATAGATGGGGGTTTCAAAATGATGCCCTCAAGACTGTTTAACTTGTAGGGTATTTGAAAACATGGAGTCGGGAAAACCTAATAACCTAGTTAATAGCCTAAGCTCCAGTACTCTGATAATTTCAACAGTATAGTTCCTTGGGAGCAAGTAAGTGGCAGCAAGTATCTGGTCCACTAACAGCGACTTAACATTTCACACCAGAAGAGAGGCTGTAGACTTCTGTATCTTTCCAGTCGACTTCAACTCTGCTTATCAAATAAATGTATTTGCTCATTATATAAACTTTTCTACACAATATATGTTTCTCTTCCAGCTCGCCACCCTCATCATAAGTCTATAGCCCTGAAGATGGATGAAGCATTTCTGACAATTAATAATGAACTTGACACTGAGATAGTGGTGTCCTGGATGTCAGACCACTGTTACCAGGTAGCCTCGCTGCCTACACACATACCCCAAATATTCTGCTGTAATAGATTCTATTGATACCTGACTTATCTTTGATACTGATCATCACCATGGTGATGCTGTTATTGCAATTGTTCTGTTAATAATTGTTGACCTGTTTGCTAGTGTTTGTACCAGCAGCTAGGGTTGGTGCCTGCAGGCCCAGCTCCTGGTATACCCAGCTCAATAGACTTCATTGTGGGTACGCAACATGGCATTACCCTGCAGCTCAACAAATCCCCAGACAACCTGGAGCTCTGCACGTAAGTTACTGGACACACACACACACTTGAACACGCATGTAGGCAAGCACACATCAGGCCTTGACCCAAAAAACAATATGTTATATGTCAAATATATTTCTGTAAATATCACCCTTAGATCATTGAATTGAATATTCAAATATGTCCTGCAAACATAATACTTTGTTTTATAACTACCTGAACTGATATATCAGTGGATTTAAATATCTAAGATAATTTTAAACTATTTTTAAATTTTCATTGCCTAAAAGGCTTTGGGGGAGAAACCATGTAATGTATGAGAGAATGAAGACATTGAAATGAAATCAAATTCTTAAACTCAACTCTTAAAGGAATACACCGACTTTCCAGGAAATTTGCCCTTTGGACAAGTTAGCTGTTGTGTGACGAGAAGAGAGACACCAGAGCTATCCATGTATCTCCGGTAGATTGTTTGCTCCAGTAACCAGTGCTAACACTTTAGCATACATCACGTTAAGTATCGTATACGACTTGCAAATTGATAAAACGAGAACTTGTTGCAACTCTGTAACTAAATGTTTCACTACTTTTAATGACACATGGTTCAACCTGGCATGACATACATTCTTACTACTTTCACCTTATACAATCTCTCTTCCTGGCTTTTGTTGACACCGGAAACCAGCGTGTTAGTGAAGTATTTCTAAGGAGTACATTCTGTTTTGCAAGATTTTGTCATTTAGCATTGTTTACCAGAGCAAACGATCTAGATGCTGGTTTTGTGTTCGCATTCTCATCACATAATCGGTAAGTTGTCCAAAGGGCGAAGTCAGTGTATTCCTTTAATTCCTTTAAATTAACTTCTAATAAAAATCTATTTTGGCAAACTATTTTCACTATTTTCATTTTTGAATACATCTCTAAATAACTGTTTACCTTTGTGAGGTATATAGTCAATTGGTTACGTTGTCAAGAGAAACATTTGTTGGTAACCTGGTAATCTGCTCTGACTGTCTGGATATCACATTGTTTCCAATCCTCAGGGTTCCATTCCACTTTGGGGAGCACGGAAACTACTCTGTCTGGGTAAAAGATCTGAACGGCTCAGTGGTTAACTGCTCCGTGGTAACTGATGCGGATCCTATCAACAGCTATATTCGTGAGTTTCATACACACACATAAGCCCGTATTCATTAAACATACCAACAGAGTTTTTGATGTTATACACTCACACCTTCCACATTCTATAATATATATATATTGCTCCTTGCACCCCTCTACCCCCACAGCCATCCTGATAGCCTTTGTCTTCTTCGCTGGGTTGACTGTACTGTCTGCCATTGGAGGAACAATATTGGGGTAAACCTTTTCCATTTATTTAGATATTTATTACTACAATGTACATTATGTTTGTCAGTGTGAGTAACGGCCTTTAACTTGAGAGCATGGCATAAGCACTGCCTTTGCTTATGTTATTGTGTGGAATAATTTGTATTGTAATATATTGTAATTTAACTTTTACTAACTGTAAGTACTGATTGAAAATGTCACATGCATAAGAGATGAAAAAATTAAAGCGTTAAACACATTAACTTAAATTAAAACATTAACTGTATTAATTGATTCATTTTATTAGATTTTAATAAAATGTAATATTTGTATTTTCAAGTGACCTTAGAATTTGAATACAATTCCAAAGCTCATTCAGGATTATGCCACAGCGATTGAGAACCCCTGGTGTTTGTATATCTATGTCATGAGCGGAAACTGAACCGTGAGTATCAAAACAACACTACTAATTAATTGATTGTGTCTTGTCCAGACTGGATTTTGTGAGGAGCATTCTCCTCCGACTGAGCAATTCCATGGAGACAGAGAGGCTTATCAATTCTGTGAGTGCTTCTAAGACACAGTGGTTTGCATGAAGGTCATTCTTCTGATCACAGACCAAGGGCCTGAATTAGCCATGGATGGTTCTGTAGCTATACCTAACTATCTAACATATCTCCATGTTTGTCACAAATTTGTGTGTATATTTGACTAATTCTCTGTTTACCTAGAATATCTATGTATTTGTTTTGTATTCCACGAGGTGTGTGCGTGTGCAGGCTTTTCAACATTGTATTATTGATGTCTGACTTTTCTCCCGTCGACCAGGAGCTGGGAGCTCCAGGCAGGATAGTAGAGACAGCCAGTGACAACATCCTACCTCCCGCTCCCACCCCCAGCAAGAGGCTGAGATCCCTGGACACGTTCAGAGGGTAGGCCCCTCTTACTCTTACCCTCTGACCCGCCCAGTCCTGCTCTCAACTCCTCTGTTTGTTCCAACAGCAGTGGCCGGAATAAAGCTCGGAAGGACTTTTTCACCGAATTGCTCTGATATCATGTGATTTTGGCCATCAAGTGAGATTTAGGCAGCTGACCACCATTTTGGCTTTCAGGAATGTACTGTATTTTTAGCATGGATTCTATTCTTAAGGGGACACAGTCTTTCTACATGGATTATGCTCGATACGCTAGAAGTTAGAACCACTGAATTAAAGTTATATTATATCTTTACTGACTTTTCTATAGCTTTAATGCACACTTTGAAGCACGTTAGTATGCTCATGTGCCTCACTTGTTATGTAATGCTCAAAATCAGATGGATAATGGAACGCGTTTGAGTCATGCATTCTCTCCCTCTTAGTATCTCCTTGGTCATCATGGTGTTTGTGAACTATGGAGGAGGACGGTACTGGTTCTTCAGACACGAGAGCTGGAACGGTGAGCCCAATGTCATCTTTCTGAAACCGCGATACATAATTTCCATGTATCTATCTAAACTTACAGCCCCGGACACGCATTCTAACTTAATATACCAAATACTTTGACGGTAGGCTCCATACTTTTGGAGTTGATTTTGAAGTTGTTGTTTTTTTCTGTCTCTTCAGGCCTTACTGTCGCTGACCTGGTCTTCCCCTGGTAAACTGGCTTCATGATTCTTTTCAGTTTTTATTTCCCAGCGTTTATTGAGTACTGCTGAATAATTTACCACACTTCTAGGAAAATGTGGTCGTTATTTTAAAAATGATCATTTAGTCTTAATTCCCATTCCAAAATCAATTCTGGGATCAATATAGAAATTGTTCTAATGTAACAATAAGGATATGGAACAAAGGAATGAAAGAACCAGTGACTTATTCATCCCTGCTGCAGTTACATTGTTTAATCTGCACATGAAATGATACAGCTTCTTATGTCTGTATAACAACTTGGTATTTTTGATAGTTTTTTTGTGTTTGTGTTTTAATTGTAATCCTCTTTCCCTTCTGGGGCAATGCATTTTTGAATCTAATAAAACTTTAATGACAAATGGGTTTTGGAACCTGACCCAGAACTCGAATGTCCCCCACCAAGATAAAATTCCCAGGGGACACACTGCTGTACCAAAACAACCTCAACTCAATCAGCTAGTTTGTTCTTTGGTTAAGTCTTAGAGAAATGAAGTGCTATGCAAACACCTCCTTTCCCCTCGCTCTCTTCCCCTGAATCCATCCTCTTCTTTTCGCCCCTCCTTGTTTCTCACACTTGCCCACTGCTGCTGTCCTCCTCCCTCCCGCCAGGTTCGTGTTTATAATGGGGACGTCCATCGCCATGTCGGTCAACTCTCTGCTGCGTTCAGGCTTGTCACGCACTGCTCTGCTGTGGAAAGCTGTGTGGAGGAGCATGCAGCTCTTCCTCATAGGAGTATTCGTCATCAACCCAAACTACTGCCAGGGACCCCGTGAGTAGACACACACACACACACACTCACACTCACACTAGTGTATCAGCCACCCCCACTGAGACAGTTAATTTTAGTGTTGCAAATACTGCGCTTGGTGCGAGTCTGTGAAACGTGTGCATGTCTATGCCTGGTTGCGTGTGTTCACACACTGCGCCCTCATCCACAGTGTCTTGGGACAGCTTGCGGGTCCCAGGTGTGTTGCAGCGTCTGGCCTGGTCATACCTGGTTGTAGCTTGCCTGGACTTGCTGGTGGCCAGAACTCGCCTCAACAACCTGCCCATGGTCAGTTAACGCCTGCGTTTTATCCTCAGTCTTTAAATTCTTTTTCACTTTTCAATGCTATGTTGCCGCAAGTGTTGCAGTTGAAACAATATCACCGTAACATTTATGGATATATGAAACTATTGATGTGGTCTGATTCATGTGTTTAGTTATGTATGCTAAATGTATTGAGAAAAGTGAAAGGTATGTGTGCTGTGTAGAGGCATCCTGTTATGAGTGTTTTTTTATATTTCCAAGGATGCTTGGTGGTATCCTGGCAGTGAGATTCTGCTCTATTGGCCAGCCTGGCTGTGTGTGGTTGTCTTGGAAACAGTTTGGCTCTGCCTTACCTTTCTACTTCCTGTACCAGGCTGCCCAACGTGAGTCCAATAAAACTGTGTGTGTGCGCGTTTTGTGCTTTCAACAGAAAAATCCTTTTACGTGTCATCATTTTCCCTTCCCCACTTTAAAGGTGTGTCTCTGCGTGCGTGCGAGCAACTATGACTCCAGCAAGAGTTTTTTTTTTAGTTTTTTTTTTACTGTGGCCTTTGAACTCTGACTGCTCATAAACCTTTGATATGAACTCCTCTTGAGATTGATCTATGAACTCTGTCGTTGAGTCTGTCCTCTGTGTCTAACATTCAACCTCACACTACTCGCTGTACAGTGGCTACTTGGGTCCAGGTGGGATCGGGGACATGGGGCTTTACACCAACTGTACCGGTGGAGCAGCTGGGTACATCGACCGCTGGCTGCTGGGGGACAACCACATCTACCAGACCCCCTCCTCACGGGTCAGTGACCAGCAAAGCACCCTAAAACATAACAACTGTAGACATGTTTAGTTTAGACCAGTGCTGTGGTCACGGAAAGGGCAAATTTAGGTCAGTGAGGTTAAACATTTAATTCTATACCTGTGTGCTACTTGGTCACACGCTACTGTGTCAAACTTGGTCACAACCTCTGACCTCCTTTTTGTGATTCTGGCCTCGTTTTATATTCTATGCTTGGTTTTATTGGTTTTGCTGTTGATTTTATTTGTTATTTTAACCCTTGTGAAGCAGTTTGTGACTGTTTTGAAGAATATTATATACATAAAGTTATTATTGTTATTATTATTATTATTATTATTATTATTATTATATATAATCAAATCTATTCATAATCAAAAGACAAGACATAATCTGATATAAACTTTTTTTTTTTTTATAAAAGCAGTTCTTCTATGAATATATGACAATATGTTACATGTTTACTAATGGTTCAGTTGCTTACATTATCTAGAAAGCCATATGGCCTAATTTACTGCGTTCTCCAGAGAAGGGATTAATACAGTTGATCAACTAGGGAGCCAGAGGCCTGAGATTACACTGGAATAATAAACTGCTCATTTATTCGCTCTACACGTCATCATGTGCGCCGTGGGTCTGTACAGCATCTGCTCTAGTTATGTCATGATGTACGGAGCTTGAGCTTTCATATCGCATCATTTTCCCAGTTGTTTTTTCATAGTAGTAAGTTAGCGATCATAAATATTAGCAGACTGTAACCATAGCAACTTTAGAGCCGATGGAAGAGACATACATTTAACAACTCTATTGAGAATAATCCCACTCTGTTTCCTGTTTAATCAAGGTGCTTTATGTGACTCACATGCCGTATGACCCAGAAGGTGTTCTGGGCAGCATCAACTCCATCCTCATGGCTTTCCTTGGATTACAGGTTTGTGATGTCTGTCCGGTCTGGTTTTCTCTCTCTCTCTCTCTCTCTCTCTCTCTCTCTCTCTCTCTCCCTCTCCCTGTCTTGGCTTGGAGGCACTTGAATGCAAAGTTCAATGAATTATTCTGGCACAGCAGCTTGTGTGTAATGACTTCTGACAGCAGAGGAGACAAACTGAAGGGTATGTCTGTCTGCGCATGAGTATTTGTGAATCTATTCTTGAGAACCACATTCCAATTCTGGAATCGTTATTATATGCAAGTTGCCACGAGTAACCGCATGTAAGGGATACATATCCAGAGGAAGTCCTTCGAAAGATAATGGCGGAAACTAAACTATAACAGTCTAGAGAACTTGTCTTACATTATTTTTTACCCTATTCCCTTTAGTACTATCTGAAAATAAAGTTAGGTATAAAAGTAAAGAATGTACATGAGGTATTAGAGTAATTTAAGGGGTACAGTAAGGGGGAGAGCAGCTGCCTGCTCCATCATACAGCCACGCTGGCTAGAGTGAATCTGGCCCTTGTTCCTGCCTGGCTGTTGTCCAACACTGATGGGATTTTGGTTCTGCTATGCATTATGCACTACCTCTTAAAAGTGAAATGCAAGTAGGGGCAGGGTGTGAATACTTCAGTTAGTGCTCAGTTTTCAAAAAGAAGGCTTAATGAATTGGACACTCATATGCCCCATGTAATGTACCAGGCCTGTGAGGACTAGTAGCCTTGCATATTTTTGATTAATGAGCCAAGTTAATTAGAGATACTCAAAGTTTGTACAACAACAAAAAACCAAAACAAAAAAAACAATATATAGAACAATATTGTCAACAGTAGTGATTAAGCCCTCCATTTCATTCACTATTGAGCACTATATTTTGACTGTATGCTCTGAGATAATGTCAGCCTCTTTGAGGTTAGTGGAAACCATTGTGTAATTTACCAGTTGGGAAGTTTCTAGATAACCCCGACTTTGACGTTGCTATAAACTGACTCTCCAGTAGGCCTGTTGCTCTGGTATGCCAGCTGGAGTGGTTGGGGGGCTAATTTGTGGAGGGGTGTTAGTGTTTAAGTTGAAGGGCTGAGAACTCGTGCACTTGCTTTGAATCCTCTCTAATCTCTCTAATTGGAATAGGGGTTCCTAGGGTCCCCTGAGAGCTGCCAGTTCTTTGTGGTCATAGTGGAGTGATTTGACAGGGTCAGAAGAGCAGAGCTATCTGAGTGACTGAGTATTTTCTCTGCTGTTTTCTGCTCTCTGTCTGTTGGCTTTCCGGCCTCTACCAAGAGCTATACTGCAGGCGACTGCCGAGGAGGATGGATCAAACGCATATCCTTTCACTCTGCTTTGCTCAGAAACAGTGCATTCAAGCAGAACACTGTGTTTGTGAGCCTTGTGACTGGAGCTGTTGGCATTCTTCACACTCCTTGCCGGTTAAGTGTTTTATTAATCAATAGGAAATAGGAAATGGTCCTTACCAAGAGGCAAGGCAATTGTGTCAACAGGATTTAACACTGTCTCTTGATTGCACTCGCACTGCTGAATGGGCTATAGAAGGCAGTCGATGTGTTTTGTCTTTCTTTCTTTTTGTCATCTGAAGGCTTTTGGTGATTTCTGAGCTTTACATTATGTCTGGAGATTATAGCTCTTAAACCTCTGAGCTGTTATGTCTTCATTGGCATGTGCAAATGTGCCTGCAGTGTTCAGGAGTATGCGGTAACATAGCAAGGCGTTTGAGGCTTGTGTAAATGCTAACTCATGTTTTACAGTAGTAGGTGTAAAACTGGGGGAGAGCATGTGTTATAACAGCTGCTGTCATATCTCCATATAGGGAAGCAGCACAATCTCAGTGTCCAAAGACACTGTGATTTGTCAACTGCAGAGTGATGAGCAATTATTCAATGTTCACGCTCTGGTAGTTAAACTATACATCATTTATGTTGGGGTATAAATGTAATCAGAATAGGTGTGTAGGTAGCTAGGTTACATAAAATGTAATATGATCAAGTAGATATAGTTCATGTAAAACCCTTAATTCCCTAGTATTTCAGAAACGTTATTTGTTGGCCAGAGTTGATTATAAAATGAATTCATGATTGCACTAGTAGTGGAATGCCAAGTGATAAATGGTTTCTGGCTTTTTTTAAGAAACGTTTGGAATGCAGAAGACTGGACTTGCCAAATCTTACCAAGGCTAACAAAAACGTATAAGTCGATGCATTGATGACCCTATGTAGGCTACTTAATAGTAGTCAATTTTAAGACAGTGCCTTGCGTCACTGCCACGAGTGACGACAAAATCACAACAGTTTATTTGACCAATAGGACGCAGGAGTTGCGGTAACATCGCGGAATCACTCTGTCGCCACAGCTTTCATTACGTTTTGGGTGGAGTGAGGATGCGAGCAGGGCTGTGGGATTATCTTCGATCGCATCGTAGCGTTTGCGGAGTTTGACAAAGAAAACGAGCTTTCTTTAATAAAACTGGGTTCGTCCGGCCTCGCTTCGAGAAAACGAAAGCTTCGCAAAAAGTTTTAACTCGGCTGCGGAAAAGCAAAGAGATACGAAAGCTTTTGAAGTCGTCTAACTGGTTAAAACTGGAGACCTTCGCTACGATGTTCAATCTCGACTGAAAGTTTTGTGTCGAACTTTTTTGTTTGTTTGAAGTAATTGTTCCGGTGCAACGCGAGAGTGTGTGTTAACACCGATGACTTCCAGTCACTCTTGACATCAGATGAAACGATGGATGCGGATTATTTTTTACAAAGCGTAAAGGGATTATCGAGGTCCTTATACTGAAGTCTGGAATTTTTGAGTTTTTGACTCTCCGTCGAAATGGCAAATGTTGCCAGGTTGATGGAGCTGACGAGAAAATCGGCTTTGTTATTAGGCGCATTCATCATATCCGTCGGTCTCTGTGTCGGATCCCCGAACCACGGTCGCCGCCTGGTCTGCTGGCAAGCCATCATGAAGTGTCACGGAGAGCCGGCGTGCCAATACGCGTACGACCAATACCTTTACGCGTGTGCGCCCGTCATTAACGGAGACCGAAAGAAGTGTCCGAGTCATTGCATATCTTCCCTCATCCAGCTCAATCTCACCGACAGCGGGCCGTCTCTGGAGGACTGCGACTGCGCCTCGGACCCGCTCTGCAGGAGCACCAAACAAGCCATAGAGCCGTGTCTGCCGCGGACCAGCAGCGTGGGCTGCACCGAAGCGCGTCGCCAGTGCGAGAGAGACGCGCATTGCAGCTCGGCTATGCGGGATTATTTGTTCCACTGCCGCAAACTTTTCGGAGGGGAGAGGTGCTCGGAGGGGTGCAGGAGGGTCATAGCCAACATGCGCTCCATACCGAAAGCACGGCAGCTGGACACTTGCGTGTGCGACGGCACGGAGAGGAACATATGCGAGTACATCAAAGTAAGCATGAAAAACTTTTGCTTCGATCCAAATGACAGGTTCGCAGGTAGCGGGTTTTCCGATTCTGAAGAGGACGCCGAGGAGGATTGTTTCGAACCGGAGGACGATCCGTATGTGGAAAACTCGAGTGGACCCCCACCCTGTCAGAGTGTACTTAATGTCGTGACCACCATCTTGGTTTTAAACAAACTTATCTAACAAAAGTTGTTTCGATGACAGATTTTAAAGTTACAACGAATGGACAGTCGTGGTCTTTAGTTTTGTCCTGCAATACATTTAGGGATTTAATTAACGCCCATATTCGGCACAATTCACCCGACTACTCAACACTATTATAAACTCTTAACATCAAACAGAATTTGGTCAATGTGAGCCTTTGTGAATCTGCATAGGTAGGTGTTAAGATTTGCACAAATTGGGCACAATTTAAGATGTTTATTACCCATGTCAAAGGCATGTAAGTGACAATAGTTTGGTTGGATCAGGTATAGAGGTATAGAATTATATTTCAACTTTACATTAAAATAGTAGGCTATATTAATCAATCTGAAAAAATTGAAGGAGCTTATTTTTGTATGTCAACTATGTAAAGTCAAATTGTACAGTATATTGTATAAAATATTTTTGTCAAATTATTTGTTTATCAATGGTACGATATTTGCACTGTAGAGACATAGTGAAAGCCTCACTCTTTATTTAGTGTATTATATGGCAACAGAAGGAAATCTATGTCTAGTATTAAAGTGCCTATCATTGTTGATATTTGCTTTAATTCTCCATTATGTGATCATATTAGAAGTGGGCTGTTTCAGATGAGAAGCTTTCTTTTGACAGCTGCTTCAAGACTTTTTCCACAAACCCCTCATTAAAAACCAAAGTTTATGTGAGCCACTGAAATTTGTCTAAATCGTAGGGCAAATAATGTGTCTGAAAAGAAAAGCTCTAAGTTGCATAGATACACTTGACCTTTTAAACATACATGTTTGCATAAGGTATAAGCTGTTAATTCCTGAGAACTGTTCAAACATAAGAGAGGAAGACCCCTCCCCGTGGGGATTGCAGAGCACAGGCAGCCTTAGTTTATTTATCCTCACCCCATGTGTTTGTTAGAAGTCTTCACACAGACACAGAAAAAGAAACAAGTCCTTGTTGGTTGAATGGAGATATTAAGTGGCCATTACAAACATTAAATAAATAGGAGTGCCAAAATGATTTTACAGGTGGTGTGGTGCAAGTGCAGGGCATCTTCTTTACTTGATCTCTGTTGATGTTCTTTTTCATTCAAGCATTTCAAATGTGTTATCTGTGGTGGTTTGGTTCAGTATTCGTAAGTTACTCTAGGTCTGTTTCTATATACATTAGCTTGACATTGCAGGGAAATGTGCCATTTAAAAAGGAAAGGCCTTTATAGGCCTTCAATAGCCTTGCATAAGAACATTTGCCTGTGCAAGCTTTCCTGTGTAAGGCAGTAGGTCATTAAGTGATCAAAGTGGTCATCATAAGGTCCTCAGTCCAACTAAAGACAAAACTGAAGCCATTTAATCATCATTAGTTACAATGGCTCACAAAATGGAATATTTCTCCGCTCTTAAGTGAGTAGCTTCGACATACATTTTCAACTTAGATTTTTCCTTATCTTTTTTTTAATTTGTGCTATAAAGAGTGATAGATAGAACCATGATCATAAACCATGAGCTTAAAAATAAGCTCCACATCCAAAAAAAAATCACCAATCACAGTTAAACCAAAGCATATTTATAGGGGTTAAATAACAGTTAATTTATTTGAATTGTTCTCAGTTGCATGTTATTACAGTTTTACCAAGAATATATATGTGTTTGTTTGCGGCATGTTTGCGCCCAGCTTATGAGTCATCCAGCCCTTGTAACTTATCCTCTCCTCAGTCATGATAATGGGGCTCGAAACCAGTGATGGCAGCCTTGGTTTTATCCCGGGGAAAGACATGGGCCCTCCAGACCAGCGATTGGAGAAGAAGTCGAGTGGCACCTCTATCATGGAAATGCAAAACACACAATGGCGGGACAGCACAATGTGCGGGCACTTCATTCACTCTGTTTCTCTGTCACCACTTTAGGGAGTGGGGGAGTATGAGGAGACAGCTATCCCAGACGAAGACAGAGGGAGGGAATTCAGAAAGCTTGGCTTGTTCCAATGCCTGCTGTCACTTTTTCTCCCACCTAATTCCAAAGATCCCTAAAGTCCGCATCTCTTTACTATTGTTCAGTCACGATTCTTTTTCTCATATTTAGTTAGAATTCCCTCGGCTGTGCCACACATATGAAGTGATAGAGTTATGAAGACTTTCTTCCTAGATAATAAATGTTTTGCGTGGGAATGCCAAACTATTTGTTTTTCTCTGGGTCCATGTTGCTGTTAGTATCAAACTTCCTCAACACTAATGTTAAGTGTTATCCTGCAAACATGCAAACAATTTTTAATTAACAATTAGTTCTCTGACCATTGATTATCATTGGCTGAAAAGCATTCTAAGAATTCTAACAGCAGCAGTAAACATTACTCAATAAACTTCCCATTATTATTTATTTTAACACAGGATTTATGCATCACAGCACAATATTTCTTTCTGTATTTTTCTTTATGGACAAGATAAGTGTAAAACTAATCTGGACTAATTGTTTGTCAACTTTTGCTGGTGTTGCCAAGTGAATGCCTTTGGAGACCTGCAAGTCTAAATTGAATATTAGACCCAATTTTAAGATTTTCAGAATAATGGTTTCCAATAATTATTGTTTAATAGCAACACAGTTCCTGAGGTTATGCTGTACAGTGGTGAATGGACTGACTGGTGCAGATCTATGGAACCGTAACCAGAAGACACCTCTGCCAATAACCATAGTACAGTATTTTTTGTAAGATATTATTTCACTATGAAATGTATAAACCATAGTTTAATTTCTAACTTTCTTTGTTTAATTTCATCAAAATAGAATAATGTGCTATGTTCCAGATACTAATACTTACCATGACAGTGGGTGTAAACACTGCACATCTTCAAACTGATGTGTCGAATGCATTTATGCGTCAGTTATGTTATGAGATGCAAAAGACAGCACTGCCACTTTAAAAGAGCAGGCCGCTGCTCTAACCATTAATAATTGTAATGCTTCTTTATTACTGTTGGGGATAATAAAGGGATGAGAGTCATATGGGGGCCCCCAGACCATACTTGGCCCTGAAATGTTTTCAATTAACTTTTGGTACCAAAGGAAAATAGGCAAGTTGTTTTTTTCCCATGCTGAAACAGAAAAGAGTCAACAGGGGCTTTTGCTGCAGGGGCCAGAACCTCATTAAAATTGCCTCATCATAACTCAAACTGCTGCTTGGCCAACCCCCTTCTGCCCCACCCCCATCCATTCATCCTCTGGAGTACAAACCAAGCAAAACCATACTGGTCGTCTTACGTTAGATACTTTAGTACTTTCCAGCCAATATTTACTCCAGTCAATGATGGTTTCTATAATAAAGTGAGGACTTCTACGTTGATATCCTTATTGGAAAGTGGATAAATATACACAGATTTAAAAGTCTTCCACCATTTATAGTCTACGATCATATCAAATATATTCTGGGATCTGTGATAATCAGTGAATAATTTCAATTTTTGAGAAAATAAGATTTGGGTCTATTTTGCAATTCAATTTGTTTTCAAATCAGTGGTGATCAATAGACTCGCCACAAAGGTAATAATGAAATTACTCTATCTTTTTAAAACCCCAGTGGAACTTTCAAAAATGTTTGCTGCCAGATTAATTTTGTCTTGCCAAACCTGTTCTGAAACGCCATGTCTTTCATAAAAGGGAAACATTTCTCATTTATTTATATTAGTTTCTGTCTAACGTGAACAAAAACAAAGATTGAGTGAAAAGGTTGAAAAGGAGCCGTGTCAAAGGGAGATTTGATACCCTAATCACATAGCTTATCATGTAAAGAGTTTAGTTGGAAACCATGTACTTTTTTTCTGTTGAATTTTAAAGAACTAACTGTTGTGTTCTGTTGATACACAAGACTAAACTGCTTTTACTGACATGTTTTAGCCACACCAACAACACATCACTACACTTGAGAGACAGTGGACTTTTGACCAAACATAAACAAACTCACCCGCAGACAAAGTGGAGTGAATAAACCCTAGTGGCCCACAAAATGTTGGGGTGCACAGGGAGAGGGGTTTACCGTGGGCTTTAGGAGAGGTGAGAAGGGTTCATCGTGGGGGAGGGACTGATTTATGATTGAGGGCCGAGCGGGGGAGGGGTCAGGGGCTGGTGGATGAGGGTGGGGTCTGAATTGGGATTGAATGTTGTGGATTTCAGTCCTCCCTGAATAATGCCGCTGACACAGAGAGGGAATATTCACCCGACCAATCAGATAACTCTTCCCTATCTGTTATAACTAGACAGGAGTCCCTCATAGGTGTCCTCCTGTGTTTTCCTCCTTTGACCCAGCCTAAGAGGAACTGGGTACATTTTTGAAAGGAGTGAGGGAAGCCTAGGGAACACAGAACATTGCTGACAAGGAGCATAACTTCATTTCCACGGTGCTGGGACAGCTGTGTGGAATAATCCGCCGTAGCAACCCTCTAAAACATCAATGCCTTTAGTGACCCCGGGAAGTGGGGAGGGGGGCAACTCCAACTGTGTCCAGACGTTCAGAAGAAAGAGGGGTTTCCTTTCACATCATTCAGGGACTTGTCTCAGAGAAATATTCTTTACCTCTTCTTTGCTGAAAGCAGGGACCGTGTGTTTACGAGACGAGACAACAACGGCTCACATTTTAAAAGCAAACTTAGAATTCATTCTCCTGTACCTTGTGATGAGTGAGTTGGAAATGCAAATGTGCAAAGTGAATAGTAGCTGCTCCAGAAGATTTAGCAAAGCGTCCTAAATAATTTTGTTCATGCAAGGAGGAAATGATTGAAGTAGAATGCAACATACATGTTTAGCAGCGACTTTAATTTTCAAGATATTTTCACCCTATACAAATGTTTTTAAAAATATATACAGTATACCTTTAGTATTTATACGATTTTATCTTTTCCCATTGAATATCCTGAACACGTACTGTAAATTCGGCTGTTCAATATTTGATATTCTCAATGTATTTTTAATAGGACCTGAAAATCCTTTTCCAGCTTTTACATGTTCAACGGCCACTCATATTAAACAAGAGAACTGGCCAGTATATCCATGAAGAGGGGTTCATTATTTTGTGCTAGCCGTTATGGTTAAGAGTGCAGGAAGAACAAAACATTTTAGCCTAAGATAATGGGTGGAGGCTAGGGTGCTGTCTAAAGTGAATGGGGTTTCCCTGGAGCTCAATAGGATTCCAAGGCTTTACTCCATTATCTTGACATCTTGAAGGCCAGGGGCCACTGCCCCTAGCAGCTAGCTATTAGGTATGCATTGATCACCCTCCCCACACACACACATACACACACACAATTTTAATGCCTCTCTCCTTAAAAAAGTCATAAGAGAAAGAAATGTGGTCCACCGAAAACTGTAACTATATGAGAGAATAGGTAAGGTAAACTCAAGAAATCAGAAAAACTACTACTAGATACCTCAGACATTGCAGGCACAGAAGTAAACAGCAGTTGATTTCTCTAGCTATGTGCTATTTACGGATTAGTATAGCATTTTTCTAAAACAAATATGTGTGCTTCACAGTCAGGACAAAGAAAAAAAGAGTGTTTGGCACTGCTACATTTTAAACATTACTATAGGTTTGAGCACAATCATCCTCAAGACTTCAATTTAGCTAAAAATGTACTTTTGGAATAGGCTGAGGGGGAATACTTACTGTATTATTGACCAAGGAACTGCGGTGCACATCTCTGATTACTGTAGTTACATACTGGTATTTACATGGCTTTAACCCTTACTAATGTCTCACTCTCACTGTTGTGTGCTTAAAAGGGTTCAGGCACAAGGATCTGCAATGTTTTTTATGTTTTCTTTTTTTTAAATTTAAATCCAAGAGCAAACGTGTAGATCAAAGCCAGCAACGTTAAAGCAAATATCACTGTTCATCATTAGCAATGTTACCATTGTGAGAGCAAATCATCCATTTAAGCATTAGTCCAACACAAAACAGAGTGGAAAAAACAAGGTGCAGAGAGGAGGGAAGAGAGCTGAGCAATGTGACTATTAGACAGCTAACGAAAAAGACATCTAACAGGATTTAGGATAACCAGTCGCCATACACACAGTGTAATTAGGAATTTGTTTCTGCACATATTCCTCTTACAGACAAATATAAATATGCAATTCCACCAGAAAGTCAGAGAGCCAGGAGTGGCACCTTTGGAGACAATAGAGGTCTGCTGCCTTGGATAAGGAAACTTCAACAAAGATAGACATTGGCTTGTTGAGGGGATCAGTCCCGTAACCACTAAATTACAGGATGTCTAAAATAGAATACCTATATAGCAGTGCCTTCCTCTGTGTCATCTATTTATCTCCAACACCTTCATTTTGGAGGAATGTCGTCCTCCACCATCTGTCTTTTGTGTCTAATGTGTCAGTTCTCTCTCCATCCAGTCCTCACGACAGCCTCCACTCATCTGGTTCTCATTTCCACAGCACAGCCAGCTGGAAGGTTGCCATGTTTTTAAAGATGAGTTATTAGCCCATTAATACATACTTTACCCGACACCATCTAAAGTGGGCCAAAGTGGAAAGACTCACAGTGTTGTATTTAGTCAAAAACCTATGCCTATGCTTTTGGAATGTTAAGTATTATTCATTATTGAATAGAACATGGACTCTTGTTCTACTGTAATTGAAAAGACATAGAATAGAAAAGATATTTAAATGAAGAATAAAGAATGGACTGTTGGACAACCAAAAACTGATTAGAAAATAGCTTGAGTTCTTACATTAATACTGATTGTGGTATTGTGTAAATATGAAAGTGTATCTGAGGTAGTACATATGTAAAATACAGCGCCCCCTTGTGGCACCACTGTCACATTTAAAGACAGTATGTGAAAGTTAAAAGTGTGTTTGTTATTCTGGAGCTGTTTAAGTTTGTTCCATTGTAAACATTGTGATAAAAAGGACATGTATGTTTGGCTGGAGTGGGTTCTGAAAGTTAGAAAAAGACAGTGGACTTTTAAGTTGCAACAAGATTATTTTCCATCACTAAATCCTAGCCTTCAAAAACATTTGTATACATACTTACAATTGATATGCTCAAATAAAACTCAACAATACACCTTTAAGTAACAAAAATATTCAAATATTTTCATGGGAAAAATTGGCTATATTATTATGAATTGTATTATTTACTACTAACCTCAAGATGGCCCTGTTCTCTACTGAACTCCCCACAGACTTTTAGAAAAGCCATGCATTTTAATGCTGTGTATTTTATGATCTTGACACTGGAAACACTTTTTTATTTAAAACATGCCATTGCAAATCTGTGCATGGACAAAGGCAATTATGTTTGTTTGTGTGTGTGTTAAGTGTATGTCTGTGTCCTTAGCAATGTTCTTCACTGCTGTTCTCTCCTCTGCAGACGGCTGCAGTGAGACCGTCTGTGTTGCAGCTGCGACTTCTGGTACGTTTCCCTGCACTACAGGTAGACCAGTCAGACCAACATGACCAGTTACCCTCCTGGGAAACAGTGGGGTTCGTACCTGCAAATACATCAACATTGCCCAACTCAGCAAACCAATGAACAAAGCTAGGATGTGACAAGAATGCTTTTTAATGTTTTGATCTATCTATCTATCTATCTATCTATCTATCTATCTATCTATCTATCTATCTATCTATCTATCTATCTATCTATCTATCTATCTATCTATCTATCTATCTATCTATCTAATTTCCTCAAGGGGATTAATAAAGTTCTATTCTATTCTATTCTATTCCATTGTACTATCAAACTCCACATCATTTACTCTTACCAGGAGTTGCAGATTTATCAGTCTTGACATTCTGGCAGGCCAAGCCTTCATACAGTTGAGGACAAAGACAAATACAGTTCCCATCCACCAGAGCGAGGGTGCCTCCGTTTTGGCAGGGCTTGCATTTGCACACGCTATACTCTGCCACATAGTCTGCTATGGCCCGCCGCAGGTTGGATATCCTAGAGTTAGCACCAGGCATATCCAGAGGAATCAACGCATAGATGGGCTCTGGCTGTCGGAGACAACAAAACATGGGACTCATTTCGCTTGGTTGAATTTATATAAGACAAAATTTAGCCATCACCGTGAAGTTCATAAAATTGGGACATCTCCGCTTTGTCTATCTCTCCTTCAAACACTAGGGAACACTAGGGAACCGAGGCCATGGAGACAGAGGTAAGCTGTCCGTGTTCCTACCTCACTGTGAAGTAGAGCGGGGCCGTCCGTGATAGTACGGGCCCAGTTCTGATAGGTACTGATGTCCATTAGTCCATCCTTATTCAACTGGGCCCTCATAGCAACAGCGCTCACTAGGTCTCCTCCCCTGACTGATGTCAGCACTTTATCCACCACGGCTTTCCCTGAAGTCTCATCTGCATAGAGTGAAGAGAGACTGGCTTTCACAACCTCCTCAACCTTATTTGTGATAGTTTCAGTTAGTGTGTGTGTGTGTGTGTTTGCTTGTATCTACCATAGCAAGCCAAGCATGTTTGTGCTGTCTGTGTGCAATAATAAAACTACTGAATGTTGCATTTGTAGGTAGAGACATTAATAGGGAGTGTGTTCAGGTGAAGCAGAAAAGGCTGACCGTCATTTTTTGTGGTTACGGTATCACAGTCGCTAGGTCTATAATGTTTATCTCCTCCAATCCCACCGACGTCAATGTTTGCGGTGATGCCTACTTTGACGCATTCCTGAATCCTTCTCTCCGTCAGTTCTGCAATAACCACAAAAAAAGTCTTACAAGGCTGAATGCACAAGACGTGTTTTCATCAGGCCTCCATGTGGACATGAGAATGAAAGCCTGATAATTGACTTAACATAATGCACATCTGTACATCTGATCTCATAGACAAGCAACTGTGACAAAAAAGAATGATGCTGTAATAGTTATATAATGGATTAGTCACACATATTATATTGAAAATGGGGAAATTAAACTGTAAACCGAAATGATTGTCTTTATATGGAGATACAGGCTGGACGACACTCACTTTTCTCCTTGATCGTGTCCTGGTTGAGAACGTAGATCAACTCGTACTCGCCACCAGACTTTCCATTCCTGGTGTAGTGAGTTCCGTAGTCCTCGAGGAAGGCGAAGTACAGACCCTTCTCATACTGCAGAGACAGAGACTTGACATGCTCCAGGAAATCGTCTGCAACTTGGAG
Organism: Polymixia japonica; assembly: GCA_900302305.1. Classification (NCBI taxonomy): domain Eukaryota; kingdom Metazoa; phylum Chordata; class Actinopteri; order Polymixiiformes; family Polymixiidae; genus Polymixia; species Polymixia japonica. Next base: position 19,489 of record OMKK01087759.1, read on the forward strand.
TTCACGGGAGCGCATTCTGTAGGTGCTCAGCTGCACTTTGCCCTTCACCCGCATGAAGCTTTTGTTCTGAGGAGTACAGAATTAGCAAATAAAAATGTGCGTGGATCAGTCAAAATTGACTTTTCATTTGAACTATGTGAATAGTAATGCCATGCTTGAAACATAAAATATAAGGGTTACATCCTGTCTGCAACCGATTGCCTCGTGAATTACTTGTCAAGGGGTGACCGCTTACCTTAATGGTGGTGTACTCTGAAACATCTTTAATCATTGTGGTCTTCTCATGTTCTGTATCAAATCCCACTCCGCCTGTCACAGGCACCTCTGATTTGGCCATTGAGTCCTCAGAAAGTTTGAACTTGAAGGAAAGTCCAGCCTCGACTTTAGAAGTCATCTCATGCAGAATTTCCCTCAGAAGGCTGTGTGTGTTTTCGTAGATTTCTCTGGAAACGGTTTCCTCTGCAAGAGTCTTGTAATATGTGGAGTTCGAAAGCCATGTTACTTATCATTCTATGCAGAAATGTATTATGATTTATTTATCATTTTATATATATATACACACACACACACCAAATCAATTTAAGTTTTAAAAAGACTGATTTAATGTAAACAATGAACACAATGAAAGAAGCTTACTAAGGATGGAATAAAAACAAAACGTTGCTGACCTCATAATTGAGCACACCAACGTTCCAGGGGAGCCTGTTGTACTGCCTCGTATTTGGGTTGAATATTCTATTACACCTCCCATTGAAGAAATCATTGTTGAAGGGGTTCATTCGAGGAGCTGATCCCAAGATGTTGATTCTGGTGCACAGAGACATTGGCCACTAGCATAGATTTCACCTATTTATGCAGAACTTTGTACATATTTTTTTCTGTGCTCAACAAATTGTGTAAAATCAGTTGACAATACTTTCAAATTTAGAGGGCTTCATTAAATCTTCATTGGCTCCCATCATATTTATGATGTTAACTTTTTTGTGAATGTATGGAAAACAGCATACATGGTATATAAAGTAGAATAAATTCAGAAGATGAATCTTGTGTGTGCTGCTACCAAGGCCCTGTAACTAATGTTAATGAGAATCTCTGATAGTTTGGCTAACACTAGATTATATGATATTATTTTACCTTATTTTATTTTAGATTAGATTTAATTTTGTTAATCTACTTGTGGAAATTAGGTAAACTAACTCTGTGGCTATTGAGCTAGCCTTGTGTTTTACCTCTCTATAAGAATGACTTTTAGGTTAATCTCCTGAAACAGAATATGAGTGGAAAGAGTGGAATGAGCTCCTATGGAGGTTTAGTAAAACAGCTCTTACCCATATCCTGCTGTCCTGCCTTGCTCATTGTTATCCAAGGCTGTGGAGCCACAGGGCCTGCGCAGAGGTTCACAGTCCTCATCTGATGCATCCTCACAGTCATAGTCCCCATTACATGACAGCCTACTCTTGATGCAAGAACCTGTGAAGAGAGAGGACAGAGAAAGGGAGGGAAAGACGGAGACAGAGACAAACAGGCAGACCAACAGACAGAGATAGAGAGAGAGAGAGAGAGAGAGAGAGAGAGAGAGAGAGAGAGAGAGAAAGAGAGAGAGAGAGAGGTCATGAAGAGAGGGAGAGATGAGAGACGAGGACAAATGGTAGTGAGGGAGGAACTGAGAGGGAGGGAGGGTAAGTGGAGATGGAAGGAGACATGGCGATGGAGAGAGATAAGGAAAGGGCAGGAGATGAGGTTCAAACAGTCACAGAGATGGACAGACTGAAAAAGAGAGCAGGAGAAAGGGAGAGAGAGCACGAGAAGTAATAGGGAGAACAGTAACAGCGCTGTTCAGCTAAATGTGGTTCAACTGACAACACGACATAACACTGTCAGCATTCCAAGACAAAGAGACATCGGCGGACTCAAGAGATATGCCTATAAAACTCAATACATGATGTGATATGATGAACCTATATAAGCCAGTATACTAACCCATGGACATTATATCAGATCAACATGACATGGCATTTCATCCCTATATATGCTTTGGTAAATCAAACTAGCAAACACCTACAAATTCCAACTTTAAAGTATAGTTTGCTGAGGCAGGTTATCACGCTCAATTGCAATTCCATTTTTATTGAAGAGCCAACACATGAAGACAACCATTAAAAATGGAATTAGAATGATAATGGCCTGCCTCTGCGTGTGTTTCCTCTCTAGGATTGAACTGGAACAGTCTTTTGGGGGATTAACCACAACAATTTACATATAAATATATTCCTCTACACTGCCTAGAGATTCTGGAGTAACTTTCAAGTGTGTCTGTTGTCGACTGAAAAACGTTGCACCTCACAAAAGTGAGCTTTTCAGGATGTAAGAAAAACAGCCCTATTTCCAGATGGATGCTAGACATGAAATTAAACGATTTTACGTATTGAATTAGTTAGCTAGGCTCCAGTGAACATGAAGCTTGCTCAGCACATGTAACTTTTAAACAAAATAACAAAATAACAAAAATAGAAAGAAATTAGAAACGCCTAAATTAAACGTTCTGTATATATATTCTGTACGTCTCTAGACTGTAAAGCTCTTGACCGTGGTGCGAATCACAACTTTCTGAGACATCTGTTTTGCTAGTTGAATGCCCTCATTCTCTCTCATTAGATGTCTGTGGTGAATCACCCCCACCCCCAGACACGCAGACACACACAGACACACACAAACACACACTTCTCCTAGATCAGATGCACAAGCTGGAGCTACAGTGATAATGATTTCCTCTCCTCTCTCTTTATCACTCTTTGTATCTTCCTCTATCTATCTTGTTGTCTTCCTTGTCTTTCACCTCTTCATCCGCTGATATCCATCCCTCGTCTACGGAGTACTCTGATCAATACTACTGACACCACACACACACACACACACACACACACACACACACACACACACACACACAGAGTTATGTATTTTGTCAGTAATCAAAACGGTCAGGATACGTCTTTCATTGGAGCCGTGGGCTGTTAAATGTATACAGTAGTTCTGTTCTGCTTGGGTGTCCAGAGCTTGGCAGTCTCGTTATCTCCAGGGCTGGCAGAGGGTGGCTTGATGTATAGAAGCACTTGGCACAGTTTTCTATGAATACTGCTGCTACTGCAGATGCCTGGATGAGAACAGTACAACTGACTTTAATAAAGCTGAGCCTTACTTCTCAACATAACTATCATTTTTAATGTTCTATCTCTCGCTCTCTCTCTCTCTCTCTCTCTGTGTGTGTATGAGTGTCTGTACGTAGGCTTGTGTGCATTTGCTTGCTCAAGCCCCCGTAGGCAGTGTGTCCACAACAGTACGTGCATGCATGTCATGGGCTGGTTTGATGAATCAGTGCTGCTGTCTGTCTGTTTGTCTGACTGACTGTCTGTCTGTCTGTCTGTCTCACTGTCTGTCTATCTGTCTGTCTGTCTGTCTATCTCGTCGTCTGTCTGTCTGTCTGTCTGTCTGTCTGTCTGTCTGTCCATCCGTCTGTCTGTCTGTCTGCCTGTCTGTCTGTCTGTCCATCCGGCTGTCTGTCTGTCTGTCTGTCTGTCTAGTTGGCTGCCTGTCTGGCTGGCTGGCTGGCAGGCCTCTCTCTGGGCCTCAGGGCCTGGGATTAGCCTAGGGCCTCGCTGAGCCACAGGCACAGGGAGGAGAGAGGAATGAGAAAAGAGGCAAAAGAACACAGAGCAAAGACTGGAAGGTAAAAGAAAGGGAGGAGATGAGGAAGGAGAGAATAGTCAGAGGAGGAAGGAATACAGGGCGGAAGGAATAGAGCAGGAAGGAACAGAGTAGGAAGGAATAGAGGGAGGATGGAATAACGGATTAAGGAATAGAGGGAGGAAAGAATAGAGGGAGGAAGGAATAAAGGATGATGGAATAAAGGATGAAGGAATAGACGGAGGAAGGAATAGA